>JAJPUD010001527.1:109797-206835 GCA_023553655.1 Myrmecobius fasciatus | reverse complement strand
TTTTTTATTTATTTATTTTTTTATTAAAGCTTTTTATTTGAAAAACATGCATGGGCAATTTTTCGCTTCATTTACTTTTCAAAACAAACTGACTCTTCTGCTACTTTGCTTTATAGTTTTGTTTAGTTTCATTAACAGACACTCAGTTTATTATTTTTTGTTTCCGTGTTTAGGGGCTATATAAGCTAAAGGTTTCTTCTGGAGGTCATATTGTTCCACTAAAAACTATTATTCTGATCTTAATCCCTTTAAAATAAATAACCACCCTGTTTTTCTTAAAAACACCTAAAAAGGACCTTTTATCTTTTTGGGTTTTTTTTGGTTGTTGCTTTTAATTAATTTGTCTTAATACATATTGCTTTATGAATCATGTTGGGAGGGAAAAAACATGGGGGAGAGAGGAAAAAAAAAATGAATGTAGCATGTGTTGATTTACATTCAATCTCCAAAGATCTTTGTCCGAATATAGGTGACATTTTCTGTCCAAAGTCTATTGGGATTGCTTTGAATCACTGAACTACTGAGAAGAACCAAGTCTTTCATAGTTGATCGTTGCACATTCTTGCTGTTACTGTGTACATTGTATTCCTGGTTCTACTTGTTTCACTCATACGAGTTCATGTAAATCTTTCCAGGCCTTTATAAAATCATCTTGTTCATCATTTTTATAGAACAATAATATTCCATTGCCTTCATATACCACTACTTATTCAGCCAGTCCCCAGTTGCTGAGCATCTACTCATTTTCCAATTCCTTTTTACCACAAAAAGAGCTGCTACAAACATTTTTGCACACGTGGAGCCTTTTCCCTCCTTTATGATTTCCTTGAGATACAGTACCAGGAATGGCACTGCTTGGTCAAAAGGTATGCACAGTTTTATAGCACTTTGGGCATAGTTCCAGATTGTTCTCCATAATAGTTGGATCAGTTCACAACTCCACCAACAATGCATTCCTTGTCTCAGTTTTCCCACATTCCCTCCAACGTTTATCATTATCTTTTTCTTTTATCTTAACTGATGTGAGAGGGGTGACGTGGTACCTCACTGTTGTTTTAATTTGCATTTCTCTAATCATTAGTAATTTAGAGCATTTTTTTCATATTACAATAGATGGCTTTGATTTCTCCATCTGAAAATTGTCTTCATGTCCTTTGACCATTTCAATTGGGGAATGGCTTATATTCTTATAAATTTGACACAGTTCTTTATATATTTTAGAAATGAGACCTTTATCAGAAACACTGGATGTAAAGATTTTTTACCAGCTTTGTATATCTTGTTTCTGTTGGTTTTGTTTGTGGAAAAACTTTTTAACTTAATGTAATCCAAGTTATCTCTTCTCCAAGGTTCTGAAAGGTAAATTATTCCTTGTTCTCCTAATTTGTTTATGGTATTTACCTTTATGCCTAAATGATGTACCCATTTTAACCTTATTTTGGTATGGAATGTGAAATGTAGATCTATGCCAAGGTTCTGACCTTGATATTTTCTAGTTTTCCCAGCAGTTTTTGTCAAATAATGAGTTATTCTAGAAACTGAAATTTGGAGGTTTATCAAATACTAGATTACTATAGGTCTTGATTATTGTGTTATAACTATGGTCTATAGTCAATTGTGTTTTTTAAGGAATTGCCTTCCTTTTCCAAGCTGTTGATTCTTTCTTGCATACCACTCACTTCCTTTCTCACTTTTTCTTTTGCCTCTGAAAGTTTTTTATGAACACTTCCAAGAAGCCTTTTTGGGCTTGAGACCAATTCATATAACTTTTTGATATTTCCTTTGTGGACATTCTGTCCTCATCTGAGTTGTGCCCTGTCACCATAGTAGCTTTCTATGGTCAAGGTTCTTTTCTGTTTCTTGCTCATTTTCTTTCCTTTTCTTTTGGTATTTCCTCTTTTTTGACTTTTATGATTGAGCTCTGCTCCTGGGGTGCTGTCCTAAGTTTCCTGAGCTTTGCTTTGAGTACAGGAGCCCCTTGTATTTGCTAGGAGGTAGTTTTGCCTGCTCCTTTTAGGAAATAACCTGGTTTCCCAGAGTTTGCCTTCTGAATTGTGATTGGAAGCTGCCCCACTGGTCTGCTTCTCTACTGAGCCAGGACTGAGGGTATCAGTAGCTGATTAACTGTGATTAAGACCCTTTCATCTGTTTTCTCAGAGTCTGTCCAAGCTGAGCTAAATAACTCTTTTCGCCTCAGTGAGACTGACCTTTCTTGAAGTTTTTTCAGTCTTTCTTGAGCTGGAGAGTGGTTTCATTCTGTCAGACTGTTCAGAGCCTTGGTTTCTTGTGGTTTATGAGGGAAACTGGAAGAGCTCAAACAGCTTCTTGGTTTTTCTTCATCATCTTGGCTCCACCCTTGGAACTAGGACTTCTTTATCTTTAATTCCATTTAATTCAACAAATATTTATTAAGCACTTAACTATCTTTAAGGTATTGTCCAAATATAATGGACTATTGTTTGATGCCATCCTGTCAGAGTAAAATATACTTTTTTTTCTTTCTGCTAGGAATTAATAACTTATTTTCTGGGGCTACATTGTAGGCAGTTTTTCTTTTTGTTTTGTAGCAATGTGTCTATTGTGTTATAGTGTCAAATTAAAAGATAAGAAACAAACAATAATTTAAAAAAGACACATTCCATCCCCTCAACAAACAGGCTAATAGTAGCCAGTTTCAATTTCTAATACTTGCTGAATTTTATGGCTCCTATACTCAGTTCTTAAAGTCACTAGCACCCCACATTCACAATTAATAGTTTTTTAGTACTCTAGGATTTAGTTTTTCTGGGCCTGGTGACTTGAACTTAGGCAGGTTGTAAGCTTCTTAAGGACTTCCCATTTGTTTTTTATATTCCTAGCTCCTAGGATAGTGTGACATATAACACATTAATTGTTTATTAATTGATTGAGAGCAATTAGATGTGCCTTAACTGACCTTTAACTTGTGCTAGATTTTCAACACCTTTATTTATTAAGCCGACAATGACCCAAGGAAAGAATGTGAAATTCAATTATTTAATGATTCCTTATTTCAATTTGACTCTTTCCCCAGATCATCCTCTCCAATTCTCTGGCCCTACTTGTAGAGCAAAGCTTGATTAATTTACTAGTCCAAGACAGAGATACAAGATAAATTTAATTATTTAATGGTATCTATAGACTTTGCTTCTCTGTCCCTCCACCTCCTCCTTGACACTGCTCCCAGAAACCTCTTTCTGTTATTCCAGAGTAATTTCCATAGTAAGATTTATTTATCATAAATCTAGATTTAGTCATTGCTTCTTTTCTTTGTAAGTGCTCACAGACCATTTATTTGGAAATTTATTTCTAAAATTTTATCAGAAATTGAAATCAAGCTCATTGAGCTGTACCTTCTCTCTGTCTCTCACTTATCTGTTTTTCTATCTCTACATCTATTTGTCTAGACCTGTCATTTCATTGATGAAGAAATTTCTTAGTGAGGATACTCAAATCCTTCTACAAATTCAGTTCTGCAATGCATAGGCTTAAAGCGTTGCCTGAGATAAGTATATGACATAGTCAGAACTTGAATTCAGGTCTTTCTGACTCTGAGCCATTATGATATGCTTCCTCTTACTGTTTGCCCCCGTATTCCCTCCTCCTTTTTTTTGGGGGGGGGGGATCAGTATACTTGCCCACTTTTAGGTCTATACCTTCTCCAAGTCACTTAAAAGATAACCAGTAGAGATTCAGGATTTTTTCTCTAATTCTTTAAATATGTTAAAATGTCATTTGTCTGGGATAAATGACTTTAAGTGACTAAGAACATTTTAGCAGATGAGCTAATATATATGAATTACTTTGCAAATCTTAAAGCGTTATATAAATGTTTTATCCTCAGGGACTTAGTCAACTTTTATTAAGCACTTATTATGTGGCAGGCACTGTGCTAAGTGTGTACTGAGGTTGCAAAGATAGTTCCTGCCTACAGAGAACTCACATTCTAATGGAAGAGATCCATAAGATATATACGCAGCAGATGAAAGTAATCAGAAAGGGAAGTGGGGGTGGGGAAATCAGTAGCAGCTAGAGGACCTAGAAGGGCCTCCTATAGAATATGGAATTTGAGAGGTGAAGATGAAGAGGGCAGAGTATTCTGGTATGGGCACAGCCCAGAGTTAATAGCTAGAAAATCTTAGCAATCGACAGAAGGCTCATGGGGACAAGTTTTTCATATTTTAATTTCCAGGTAGCCATTTTTTGTTGTTGTTGTTGTTCTGTTTTTCTTGTCTGAAGATTATTCTTCTTGGTAGATAATACAGAAATAAGAAGCAAGCTAAGGCAAATTTTACTTATCCCTATTATTGCTGGTAATTTTCCCATCAGTGCCAATCCTTTTCATCCCTTGATCTTTATTGCTTTCAGCATAAATGGGAAAAAAAGACACTTTTTCTAATGACTTCTGAACTTATTTAAAACCCCAGCTCTTTTGGTCTTTAACCCTCCTTCTGACCTTGTTCTTATCTGATCATGAGATTTAGAGCTGGAAAGACTTTTAAAGTATCTAATTCAGGGCTCTTAACCATTTTTGTTTGTGACAGATCTTTTTGGCAGTCTGGGGAAGCCTGTAAACTTTTCAGAATAATAGTTTTAAATGCATAAAACAAAATACATAGGATTACTCAAAGAAGCTAGTCATAGTGAAACAATTTATCTATTTGTCTGTCTTTTTTCATAGACTCATAGATTCCAGAGAAAGAATTCATTTTACAGATAAGAAAATTGAGTCTCAGGTAGATGGTGGGATTTGCCCAAAATCACATAGATAGTAAATGACAGTGAGAACTAGAGAACTAGAATTTAAACACATGTCCTCTGACTTCAAACTTGAACTTCTTTTTAAATTTACTCTTTTGTACATCTTCCTTCCTATTGTACAAGGAGATGATAGGAGAACAATTAAGAGTATTATGCAAGACTTTCTATATCAGTTTATGAGATCTTAAATGACTCCCTGAATAAATAGAGTAATTACCTAGAATTTAATAATTATAATAACAGCTAGAATTTATGTAACACTTTAAAGTCTGCAAAACACTTTGCAAAAATTATTTTATTTGATCATCAAAATATTTCCTTTGGAGATAGGTGCTGGTATCATCCCTGTTTTACAGATAAAGAAATGGGAGAAGATAGAGATTGTGACTTGTCCAGGATTACCCAGCTAGTAAATGTCTAAGCTCGAATTTAGACTTAGTTCTTCCTGACAACAGGCCTAGCATTTTATGCACTATATATCTGCTTTTTGTTAAATGTGTACAATGTACAAAGCACTCTTATTATGATGATGAGGATAATGATAGTAATTAGCAGGAGATGTAGCTTTTAGGTTTGCAAAGCACTTTAACAATATTATCTCATTCATTCCTTACAACAATTCTGGGAGTAGAAGCTTTTATTATTTTTGCCATTTTACAGATGAAGAAACTGACATAGAGAAGGGGAAATTAATTGATTTTCACAGAATAATACACTAGTAAATGTATAAGAGCTAACTTAAACTCAGGTTCTCCTGAATTTAGATCCTACCTTTAGTTCACTACACTTAGCTGTCCAAGGCAAAAAAGACATCATCTTTTGATAGACTATTTGAATAAATATCAACTTTTAAGTGGCAAGTTATTAGTTATTATTTAGTTAGCAGTTAAATAATGAATTGTGCCTTCAGAGGCACATGGTTTTGAGGGGATAAGAGTCTATATTTTTCATCATTATTAATGCTATTTATATTATGACTAATTCAATTTGATTCAACAAGTGGTAGGCACTTTTATCTTTTATTTTCTCGAATTTGCTCATAGTATTATACAGGAAAATCTATTGAGGATCTGTTTTCTTTTAAAAAACAAATAATGATCCTTTTGTATTTTAAGTCCATTTTCCTCTTTTTTTCTCTGAAAATATCAGTTTTTTTTTTAATCTCAATTTGAAAAATTCCTATCTTTGTTATGTGGAAAGTATTTGTGTCTAAATTGCAATGTTTTTAAATTTTATTGTGTGTGGAATTATTTCCTCCTTTCCCACCTTGTTTGTCTTTTTCCCTTCTTCACCATGTTTTTTCCCTTTTTGTGTCCAGAGTTTTGAATTAGTTCTAATGATTCCTGTTCTTTAGTTTCATTATCATCATCATTATTGTTAATTTAAAATCACTATTATTTTAATAGGTGCTATTATTATAATACCTTATATTTGTTTAGTACTTTTAACTTTTCTAAAATATTTTTGCATGAATTACCACTTTCCCTCTCTTAGCAGTCCTTTAAAAAAGAGCAGACTTTTTTTGTACCTATTTTTGTAAATGAATCACGAAAAAAGGAGACAGCATGGTGTGTTGCAAAGTGCATGGGATTTGAACTAGGAAAAGCTAGGTAAATTCTCTCAGTATTTTCTCTGCCACTAACTTTTTGCAGAACTTTGAGAAAGTCATTTTACATCTCTGGGCCTCATTTTATTCATTTGTAAAATGGGGGATATTGGTTTTAATAACCTTTTAGGTATTTTTTTTTCTAAATCTAAATCTATGATCTTATTATTCTTTGAAAAGTTAAGAGGGGGGAGATTTTGCTTAATGCCATTGAATCTAAATATTAGGTTAAAAACCTTTAGAAGTCATGTGGAATATGACAGAATTTCCTCTATTTAGTAGAAGCAGACATATCTTAGTCCATTCTTTCAAAGAGGTTAGCCTGGGTCTTGTTGATAATTGGCTCATTTTGTTATCAGTATCTTGAAAATTCTATTTTTTTAATGGATTTAACACCTCCAAATATAAAAAGGAAATGATTATGCAGTAAACATTCTTTATTCTACCAAACAGTAATCTGGTGGAAGGAGGATGATATAAAGTAATAATGGTTATTCATATATTCTTCAGGGGGAAAAAATGCCTCTAGTCTTGTTTCATCCATGGAGGTGTTTCAATTTTTTAATGTGGACTGTTTTGCCCTAGAGGTTAATGTGAAATCTTTACATTCTAAATAGGCTTTCAGCTGTGGTTAGTTATTCTTTATTTCATAAGTTCCCATAACTTGGACATTTCCTATATATGGATTTAAACCAGAAAGCTGTAGCCAATTTCTCAGCATAAGAATTTAAGGAAACTTTGGTTTCTCATTTCTTAAACTTCAGGTTTTAGATTTATCATACATTTCTGTTTAATGCTTTTCTCTTCTCTTAACCCAGACCCAGAGCATGTTATCCTCTCAAAATCCTGCTCATCTATTTTAAAACCAAATGGAGTGTAAAGAGAAAAATTCACCACTTTTGAACATTGCAGGGGTCAGTTTTAACGCTGCTTTCTCTGTCCAGACCACAGAGAGAATTATTCAGGGCTAGGTGATACTCTTCTTAGAAATGTCTGAAATGACTACTGGATAAAAGATGCAAAATGTAACCCCTAAAGAAAAGTAGAGCCATTCTCTCATATAGACTAGAAATGGAGGGCAAGAGAAGATCCATTTTATTTTCCTGATAGAGCTGCAGCTTATGCAAGACCCTAAGTGTGTGTCTCAGTTGTAGTTTTTATAGCAGCCTTGGAAGTACAAAACATCGCTCTAAGTGGGTGGTTCCATAATAATTTTATACCACTTGGAAGCCAGTTAATCATAATTTTACATGTAGAACAAATACTATCGCAACAGCAAACTGAGTTAAAACTGCCCCCTCACTCTCATCCCCTAAAAAAGGGAATTTATAACTGATACTGTATTTATCCTTTATACATACTCTGTTTTGTAGTAACCCAAATGCTAGATCTTTGGGATTAGAATGATACTTGACTGTTTTGAATTTTAGCTTCTACACATTATCTGTCTGTTTTTACTGGACAGGATGTTTGAATTATATCTGCAGAGTTCTAATTAGTAGAATAATGCAGTTTGGAGGAAACATTAGAAATTTTATCAGTAAATACTGTACAAATGGAATACAAGCATTTAACTGAGTCATTTCCTGAGCTACAAATTCTACAGTGCACTATATCATCCACATCAATTATCCTATGCAATTTCTATCTCATATTTTACCTTGTAAAAAAATATTGACCTGAAAAAAAAAGTTACTGAGCAAAAGATAAACATATCTTTTCATTCCAGTAATTTTCATTATCTAATAACAGCTAGGACATCAATATTTCAAATGCACAACTGGATTTTTCAAAAATTATTATTTCTTCTTTGCTAAAATAAAGATCTAAATTAAGCCGCACTATTTGCCTACTAAAGGTTTATGTGGAATATCCAAAAAAATAATAAACTTAAATCAGCCATATAAGTGAACATAGGCACCTCTATTTTTATTTTTATTATATCCAATGATTCCTGTTTTTTCTCACTCCACTACAAAATATTAAAATCTGTATAATATTTCTTTAGTTAAGAGTTGGTCAAAGAAGACTTATTTTCTCCTTTCAAAAAAATTATTTAGTAATCTCAGCTTTCCAAACTGTAACTGAAAACCAAGAAGTAAGCATATATATTTAAAAATTTAAAAAAAGGCCTATAAACAGTTAAATATACTTCACAGTATCCATGTAGCATGGTATACTTTACTGAGAGGAGTGTCTCCCCATTCTTATTTTAGACATACTTTTAATAAACTTGACAGTCTAGTTTCTTAGCTGACAATACACCAAAAACAGCAATTTAGGAGGGGACAGAGCTTTGGGAGACATTCATAATAACAGCAAGAAGTCTTCTGACAGTAAAGGAGGAGAAAGAAAAACTATAGAAAAAAAACAAAAAACAAACATGAACTGAAAAAGAACAATAGTCTGACTTTACTTGAATATACTCTGAGTCTGTAACATAGTATAATAATTTGTTTATGTCAGTAAGCTTGTCATCAAGAAAAAACTGAATTATATTTATTTTAATCTCCTTAAGAGTCCAAGGATGCATAGTAATATATTCAAAAGATGTTTCATATTTTTGATTCTATCAGTGAAACAGTGCTCATAAATTGCTTATGGAAGGACACATCTTTGTAGGTTTTTATGTATAATCTATCTAGTCTATATTATAAGTAAATAATGGCTGAATTATCATCGTTTGAATGCTTCTTTGGTTTTGGTGTTTCATTTAAAACAAAGAACAAGATTGTTCTGTCTTCTTTTTCTTTAGTTTTAGTAAACATCCATTCTTTTCATCTTGAAGAGGTAAAGATAGAGGCATTAAATATGTAGATTACATCTTCATCTTGGATTGTGTCCTAAGTGTATTTCTTTCTCCTTTGATAAGTGCTTACCTGCATTCAATTATTAAAAAAAAAAAAAAAAACCAAACAAACTGTTAAGTGTCTTGAGGTGTGCCATGTACCTGATTAAATTAACTTCTTTTGATTGTTTCACTGCAGTTTTATATAGGTATGTTTAGAATGTAGAACAATGTGAATCAATCTTGAAGTTTGTTTTGTTTTGTTTTCTTGATCCAAGGGTGAAAAGATATAGTTATTTCTTGAAAAAGGAAAATTGTTTTGGAGAACAATATTTCAGCCATGGTCTATATGATGTGATTGTAGTTAACTATTAAAAGTTTTATGCACACTTTTGAATTTAACATTAACAAAGGTCAAAGTTTTTCCCCAAATGTTACAAAGATTAAATAAAATAAAAAATAAATCCTTACTCGGGTGAGGATTATGATTTTGTTTTAGTGTAAAGACTGAAGTGCTTAGTAAATTTTTCCCCTCCAATTCAGTCACAAATGCAATATATAGGAGAAAATAATCAGATAATACATAAATATTTATCTTCTGTTGACATCAAGTTCTTTGGTGATAAAGATAATTTTTTTAAAAATAGTCATTTACTTTCCCTGTTGTAGTTTTTAAATTATATACTATTAGAAGCAGTGATTTCTTTGATTCAAAAAAAATTTTTTTTCTCTTTCCAGAAACAAATGAATTCAAATTGGAGCTTTGTAGAAGAATTACTGAAAAAATCAACTAATGTTCAGGTGTGTATATTAAATATCAATTAAAATATTGGTAGATTAAATTTTTGGACATCAATTAGTATATATGCAGGAGAAAACAGAAAACAAAGCCAACCTTTGCTTATGTAATTGAAGCATACAGATGTTCTTGGGGTTTTTGTTTGTTTGTTTGTTTTGGTTTGCCAAAGTGAAACTAGTGCTTATGAGATTAGTAACTACTCTTTAAAGATTTTTTTCTTGACACTAAATTGTCAGATAAAGGATAAAGATAATTATCCCAGTAGGCTATTTTGGCAAGATATATTCAAAATAAGAGCTAGATGCTTAGAAACTGCTAAGCCATACATTGAATGTGTGGATATCAAGTTTAGGAGACATGATGGGCGAAGATAGTGGCATTGGAAATTCAGCTATATCCTCATCACAGCAGGAAGGTGACTTGCCTTGCTGAGCAATTTGTCTTACAGGCTTGAATCATACTCTTACTGATAAGGTTCTAGTTTCTGAGCACTCATTTCATACCTTATCATTTTTCTTTCTGCAGAGCTGTTAATGCAGTGCTTCATGGCCCAGAGGTCAGACTTGACCTCCTTTTAAAGTGGTTTTAAATATGCTGTTCATCACATTTTTAAACATGTTGCGTTGTAACTCTGTAAATTTGTTCTGAATTTTCATGGTATAAATTGCCTTTTGTATAATGCCTTTGAGAAAATTAGAGAAATGAACGTTGGTTTTCATTTGGGGAAGAAATTATTTAGCCACTAAGAAATAAGACTAAAATTTTCTGAGAGAAATAAAGCAGAAATGTGGTAGTTAATAGGCTATTTTCAACCAATGTATTGAAAACCAAGTCTGTGAAACTCACTTGGTTTAATAGCTTACTTTGAGACTTTTGAGACCCCTCTAGGATTGTGTATGTAAATTCTTTTAAAAATTAATGTTTTACCAGATGAATATATAAGTGTATTTAGATATTACACAGATCTATTAATTATGTAGGTGAGAGCTCAGAATTCTCCTTTAGATGGAATGTCAACTCTACTTGGGATGAAAGTGATGTTATTTTTAATAGTCTTTCTGCAAGTTTTGTCACTGGCTTGCTAAGATTTTTTTTTTTTTTTTTTAAAGATACTGCTCATATTTTCTTACATGTATATTTCCATAGCTTCCTCTTCCCCTCTCTCAGAAAGTTCTTTATTTTTGCTTGATAACATCTTGATTTTATAACTCTCTTTGAATATCAATCTAATTTTAAAACATTTGGGAATTATTAGCATATGATTATTATATCATTTATATAACCTTTCCCTTATATTGGCTCAAGGGATCCTTTCTGTGGTATTTTTAAATTTAAAACCATAAAACCATTGGGTGTTTTTCTTTTATGAAAGATTAAGTTTTATAACTACTTTGTGGGAAGTATAGGAACAGGAGATAAGTACTGCTTAGATTTTTTGTTTTGGCTTTTTAAGTACTATGGGAAGATGGATAGGTTTCTAAGTATATGTGTAGAAATTTTGAAATAGGTAGAAAACAGATAAGTCATAGTGAGAAATAAAAATCTAAATATATTATTTGTGACAGCAGGAAAAACAGTACATGGTCATCTCTGCCTTATAGCAATAGTATTATTTTTTTTTAATGATTGTAAATCACTTTCTATCAGTCTTTTAGTGATTTATTATTATTATTTTCCTTTAGACTATAACTATCGAAGTGTTATTCCCAGTCTCCCCTTACCCCAAGGAAAGGTACTATATCGACCATGAAAAAAGATTTTCTTCAGTTGGAATGTCTAATAATATAATAAAGCTTTTATTGACACAGTTGGATTTAACTTTTATAATGCTATATTTTTTATAAAGGTGAGAGTTAGAGCTGGTTCTGTAACATGCTGTGTAATGGACATAAGAATGTTAGGGGTTTTTTTGTTGTTTTTGTTTTTGTTTTGGATAGCCTACGTGGTAAATATTTCTTTATGAAACTAGAACCATCAAAAAGCAAGATTTTTTTTACTCATTCAAACTGTGTGATATCTTCCATTTCCTAATATTTAGGAAGATTAAGCCCCTCTCTCCAGTTCTGTCTCAATTTCATCATGCCTTTCATTGTGTCAAATCATATTCCATAAGTAATATAAAACTACTTGCTAGTGTTCTTGAAACCAATTTTGTGGGTTCAGTAGGTGGTCATAAAGAATAAATAATATGTTTAGATAGAAGTATCATTCTGATTATATCTATTTTTCTCCCCACTGAGATAAATTAAAATTTGACCGCCCTCATGTTATGACTTGATCTCCAGCAGTGAAACAGCCCATTTATAGTCTTTAAAAAAAACCATCCAAAATATACAATAGTCTTAAGATAAAGCTGATAGAATCTTGAAGCAATATTAATTAAGCAAACAATATTTTTCAAATTTTCTTTTTGGAACCAAGACAAGCATTAAGCTTTACTGAAGATCACTGATACACTGGGTATCTTTGGACTCTGCTCAACTAAGTAAAGCTGGAAAAGGGTTTTTGTTTTTTTTTTTTTTTCTTTTTTAACCTTTATGAGAAAAAAGAATCTTAAAATTAAACTGTTCTTTTAAATTAGCTGTGTTGAAGATGATATGGGAAAAAGAGAATTAAGTTATTTATGTGCTACTTCAACCTTAAAATAGCATTATTTTTATTTTTTGCAAAAAAGAATTTTAGATTTTGTTTTGTTTGTTGTTTTGATTTTTTTTTTCTTTCCTTACATTCACTGAAACAAAATAACATATTCCATAAACAATTTATAATAGTCTTGCAGAAACCTATGCTGTTCCCTCAGGGAAAGGACACAACATGATGAATGACTACTACTACTATTTCTAATTTCAGGGAGAAAAGTGCTCAAATTCTTTCAGTAAGAATAATAATATATCAGTAATTATATACCAGTAATATGATCAGAGGAAAGATTTGAATTCAAGGTCTCCAACTGTAGTGATAGCATTCTTTCTATGATACCAAACTCTGGTGACATCGTTTAGAATCTGATTAGTTTGTGAATGAGAAGATATATTATGGGGGTAAAGCATTGATTGGAAAGAATACTCAGTTGTAACAGGAGGAGCTTGATCGCATTCTTAGCCATGGTTTCCATAAGACTTTGGTTAGGCCACTTAACCTCAGTTTCCTCCTCTGAACATAAGAAGTTGGTCTTACATGGCCTTCCAGTTCTCAACTGATTCTGAAACAGGATAAGCATCTATATACATTTGTGGAAACTTTTAACTTTCTAATTAAATCACTGGAATTTTGAGATGTTGGATCCCAAAGCTGGGTCCAGTGTCGAGTTATTCAAAATATGAACCAATGCACCAGGCATGATGTAGATAATAAAGTTTGCAAAGTGCTTTTCATGATTTCTGTCATTAGTCCGAGTTTTTTTGAAAGCAGAACTTTTTTTTTTTTTTTGGCCTGTATTTGTGTCCCTAGCATTTATCAGTGCCTCATACATAGTGGGCATTTAATTAAATACTTCTTGACTGACTGATTGAAAAGCAAGAACTATTCGAATTTCTATATTTATAGATGAGATTGAGGCTCTGAGAGAAAAGTGACTATTAATAACAAGAATCAGAGATTGCATTTGATCTCAAATGTGTGTCGAGCACTGTCATAGTGCCTTCAGGTACAAAGTATTAAAAGTTCTCAGGGGAATATTCTATGAAAAAGACTAAAGAGACCTCTGATCAGTTTGAGAACAATATAGAAAAGACCTAATCAGCAGAACTAAATAATCAGAAAAATGTTACAGAAACAACTTTCTTCTTAATTCTAATTTGTGTATAACTGCAAAGTAAGTTTGTAGGAATAGTTAAGCAGACACCTATTGTGGAAGCATTCAATCCTTGTTTAGAGTGCATTGTATGTGTATGGTAGATTTGTAGGTTAGTTGTTTGTAATTTGGGCAATGCCTGAATTTAAAATTTGTAAAAAAAAAAAAAAAAAAAAAATTAATGTGTAATCTGTGCTGTATTTTCCAACTTAATGATAAATGTCAGGCAAAACAATTAAATCCCTTTTAAATCCTAAAAGAGAATAAAAGAGAATATATTTGTGTATTGCTTATTAATATGTTGGTCATTCATTTAATTATATAAATAGATTTATTTGAAGAAACTTATTTATAATATCTTTGTTTTCTGACCTGTTTTTAAAATATTTACATAGTGATTTTTGATCTTGTATTTTTTTTCCTGCTTAGAAAATGAAATAAAATTTACACGCTTAGTTTTTCTTCACTTTTGAATGTTTCTGTTTTATTAGGATGGTATATTAGAAGAGCAAGTACGCATGTATCTTCAATGTTGCTTGACACTGTGTAGTTTTTGGAATCCCAACATTCAGGCTGTTACAATTCTATGGGATTACTATAGCAAGAATCTGGTGAGTAAATACAGCTAACATTTTGGTCCTCCCAATTGAAGAATCATTGCTTTTTTTTTTTTTTTTTTGCTCCAAATAACTGTTGTAGAATATTTAAAATGTTAATATTTGTTAAATATAGATTGAAACATTCTAGGAATAGTTTTGCTGGTCACCAAAACTATTTAAACTTTTTTTTTTTTTTAAGGGAAAAAATTAGTCTTCGTTTTATCAGTGAATCAGTGCTTACCAAAACATATTTTTACCAGTATAAGTTTTTATCAGTATAAGATACATATTTTAAATCTGTTACTAATACTTTTGAATCTAGGTAAATCTAATAGATATGGGAAAATACTTTTCTCAGTAGTTTTGATAACCCTAAAAAGTTTGCTCCAGAAGCAATTTAGGACCCTATCCAAAGGGCTATATTAAAAAAAAAAAAAAGCCTATCTTTGATCCAGCAATACCACTGCTTGGTCTATCTCTAGGACATCCAAGAAAAGGGAAAAGCATCTATTTAAACAAAAAATATTTATAGTAGCTCTTTTTTGTGGTGGCTAAAATTGAAAATCAAAGGGAGACCTATCAGTTGTGGAATGGCTAAACAAGCTGTTATATATGACACTAATGAAATATTATTGTGCAATAAGAAATAGCAAGCAGGAAGATTTCACAAGAATTTAGAAAACCTTACATGAACTGATGCATAGTGAAATGAACAGAACCAAGAAAATGTTGTACATAGTAACAGCATTATTGTTCAATGAAGAATTGTGAATGAATTAGCTATTCTCAGCAATACAATGATCCAAAACAGTTCCAAAGGACTAATGATAAAGAATATTATCTGCCTTCAGGGGGGCATAGACTGAATGAAGCATGCTGTTTTTTCATGTTCTTTCATTTTTTTCTTTCATTTGAGTCTTCTTTATAATTGTGCACATATATCTGATTGCTTATCATTTCAGAGTATTTAGAACTCAAATTTTTAAATTAAAATGTTTAAAATTTCTTTTAAAGTTTGCTGCAGGGGAAGATTGTGGGAAGATGGCAGAGTAGGGCAGCAAATTTCAGACTCTCCAGATTTCCCCCACAAGTAGAATAAATTTGCGCTTCAAAGAGAATATAAATTATTCTGGACTGATAGAACATGAGGGAAAGTAGAAATAGAAAAAATCTACCAGTCATTATCTCAAAGAGATCCTTTGTGGAAATCACACAAGAATATTATTGCCAAATTTCAAAATCCCTAGATCAAAGAGAAAATTTTGCAAAAAGCAAGAAAAAAAGCATTTGAAATATTCTGGAGCTACAGTTAAAATTGAACAGGATTTATCAGAAGTCACAATAAAAGACCACATATCCTAGAATCATATGTGCCAGCAATCAAAAGAATTGGGCCTGTGACCAAAAATATCATATCCAGCAAAATTATCCATAATATTGAGTGGGAAAAAAATGGACATTCAATGAACTTGCAGGTTTTCAGGACTTTCAACTAAACCCAAACTCAACATATAAGATCAATTTCAAGGAAATTGTTTTTTATATGGAAATGTATACAATATGTTTGAGATTGACATTAGCCATTGGGTAGCTCAAAAGAAAGATTGGTATAAGAGTTGAGTTGACTCTAAAAGAAGCAAAACCACTTAAAAAAAGTTAAAAAAATAGTAATTATGTTATTCAAATGAGGTACAGAAGAAAAGCTATAGAAGCATTAGAGGGGGGAGGAAGGCTTGCAGTTCTGAAAATCTCCCGGGAATGGGTTAAATAGGCAACATTACACACACACACCCACACACACCCACACACCCACACACACACACACATACACACACACACCAGCAAGGGTATAGCATCCTCCAAAATCTATAAATAATGGGAGAGGGGCAGCTAGGTGGTGCAGTGGATAGAGCATCAGCCCTGAAGTCAGGAAAACCTGAGTTCAAATCTGGCCTCAGACACTTAACACTTCCTAGCTGTGTGACCCTGGGCAAGTCACTTAACCCCAATTGCCTCAGCAAAAGAAAAAAAGAAAAAAAAAAAAGAAATAAGGGGAGAGAGATGGGGGAAGGAGGAAGCAAAGAGTAGGCAAAGAAGGCAAGAGAGAGATCTATGGGTGGGAGGAGGTTAAGTAATAGCAAGGCAAAATAAGGAGCACATTTATAGCAGAAAGGATGAGATAAGTTAAAATGAAAAATTCACTTAAGAGAGAAATCCCTATTATATGTTAACCATACTTATGTTGTTTTGGATGCATGTTTGTATGTATGTAGACATGTGTGTCTATATATCCATGTTCTATGTGTGTATCTATATATGAGTGGGTGAATATGAATGTGTGTGTGGGTGCGTGTTTGTAACATATCTGTGCTTAATTATAGCCTACTTGGGGAAGAAAGGGAGGGGGGAGAATAAAGTAAAAATAAAAAGTACACAGCAGAGAACAAAAGAATAACCTACAAAGAAGCAAAAAAAAAAAGATGGATACATGAATATAATTTATTCTTCTATTACACATTTTTTCTTGATTTGGTAATTTATTGTTTTATATTTTGAATCCTCTCTGATGTTCTGCTGAGCACTTGACAATGTTCTGTTTTGTTTTGTTTTTTGTTTTTCTTTTTTCTATTCTGTTTTTTTTTAATAAAAGAAAAAAAAATTGCTCCAGGCATTCTATTTGTTGATGATTTTGTTATGTTTTACTTCCAAGGTTATTTAATAATGCGTGTGTACTCATATTTTGTGGCCTTATATGGGGAATGGAGTAGGCAAGGTTATTTGGTATGCTGTAAAAGGGACAGAATTTTTCCCCTTGTTTGAGCAAATTTTTATGCTGAACATAAGGGACATTTCATAATATTTTGCTGTTTAGATATGGAATCAATCTCTTAGTTATTCTTCATAGATCTTAGTGTGTTTTATAGTTTGAAGTTTTTATCAGAAGATATAATGCTTGTGGGTGTTTATTTGTTTTTCCTCCCTCTAGAATAGTTCTTTTACTATTCCTTGGCTTGGTTTACAAGAATTTGCAAATATTTCTAAGTCAACCTTGTCTATGCTTGAAATAGTGAAGACCTGTTGTTCTGATGAGCAGAGCCATGACCTCTATAAATCCAACAGTAGTTATGATATTTTTCTTTGTGTTTTGGCAAAAGTCATGAAAAAAGCTGTAGTGACCAATGAAACTCATCCTTGGAACCAAATCAAAGGAAGGTATGTACTCTTTTTCCACCTGAAAAAAAGAATATACAGGAAAATGTTTTAAAGGAAATATTGCAGCTTTAATATTTTCCAAGTTAACCTATTAAATTTTTATTCATTTTAAAAAATTTCTTATTACTGTGTTAAGCACTGAGGATAGAAACACAAAATTGAAGCATTTCCTGCTTTCCTTGTGCTTAACTATCAAAGAAGCCTATATAAGTATACAAAGTAAATACACAGTAATTTGGAAGAGGAGGCAGTAGAAGCTGGTGGGATAGGGCTCAAGAAATGTGTTACATAGGAATATATAAAGTATATTTCTGTGTTGTATATATTTTCTTATGTTTGGCAATTAAAAGTTTTCTAAATTGATAAATCAGGGAACAAATTCAGCATATATAATCTTCAGACTCACTGGTATGGAATCTCATAACTTCCTACTCTATTGATACTGTTGGGAATGAACATATCCTGCAGTTCAGGATAGTTAAATTATATCCCAGACTCTAGAATTAATATTATTTTGTATGGAGACCCAGGCTGCTCATTAGATTATTCAGCCCTCTTTGAGGGCTTGCTGCCTCTTGATTCAAAGAGGAATTAAGACATAATGAAAGTGACCCATGGAGTCACATGATTTGGGTTTTAGATCTTGTCTCTACAACTTACTAGGAATGTTGCCACATATACTGATTGAGCCTTTGTTTCCTCAGATGTAAAATTCAATTCAGTAAATATTTATTAAATGCCAAATGTGAACCAAACACTGTGCTAGAGATATAAGAAAGAGAAAGATAGTCCCTTGCTCTTTACAAGCTTATATTGTAAAAGGGGGAGACAGCACATAAAAGGAGGCTGGAAAATAGGAATAGAAGATCAGCATACCCGCTGATATCAGGTACCCAACTAGAGGCATCATGTTTCCTTGTCAAACCACAAGGATCTACAGACGGAGAGTAGAGAAGTGAGTTTTATATTAGATAAACTAGTGCACTAAAATTAAAATACTTCACAAAACAGGACTTTTATAATTCTATAGTAATAAGTTAGCTCTTCTCATATGGCAGAGTGGATAGAGACCTAACCTTGAAGCCAATCATCTGGATTCAAGTATTACTCTTGACACATAACTGACCACTCAAAGTTTCAGTGCCCTAGAGAAGTCTTCAGCATTAGAAATATCAGAGGAGTTGTGGGCCAGATTTGCCCCATCTTTTCCCGCAGCTGGATTAAAATCTAGTTGAAAAATATTTAACAAAATAAATAAAGTATCAATAGAACAAAGATCATGTTAACATGTGGTTTTTGAAGTCTATAAGGGGACTAAGAACAACAAAAAACAAAAACCATAAATCCTCTGCTAGTCCCTCAGCCTTACAGAAAGATCTCAGCTAATCAATAAAGTTCCATCAGCTTTTTGTATAATAAAAGCAGTTCATGTTTGCCAGAGCCATGCAAGGGAATCCAGCCCCTCACATCAAAATATGTCTTGTCCCTGGATAGTTCCTTAAGGACCTACTGACTCAGGATGTTTGTTCTCCAAAGTGAATGAATCAAAAATCAAAACTTTCTTGCAGGATCTTGGGACATTACTTAGTCTAATTCACTCAGAGTAGTGACCTAAATATGTTTCCCTTCTTTCTAAGTAGGATGGTAAAGTTGGATTTATCTTTGAAGTCTATAATAAATTTTAGTCTCAAATAAAATTTTAGGTTTTTTTTTTCTTAAAATAATTTGAAATTTAATGATTTCACAACACTAACTATATGGAACTTTACTGTCAGTATATTGTTGTTGTTGTCCATTTATTTAATTTTGCCTGCCTCTTTGTGACCCTGAAACCATAAAATGCCAATATTGTCTATGGAGTTTTCTTGGCAAAGATACTGGAGTGCTCTGCCATTTCCTTCTCTGGCATCTATGTATTAACACGAATCATTTCCACCTGAAATAAAGCAGTTACACAATTTACTAAATGTAACAACCTGTAACTAGGATATGAAGTTGAATTCTTTTTCAGCAACAAACAAGACTTAATTGATTCAAGGAGAACATACATATTTAGCTATAGTAATAGGTTATTAAATGACACCTGGCTTTAATAGTATTTTTGTTACCAGGCAAAGATTGAATTTCTGTCTTACAATTGTAGAATTTTACTGGGAAAGTAGTAAGCCTTAGAGAATGTAAGAAAGAGGATAACCAAATGAATTATAAATTGTTAGAAATTATTTTAAATGGTCTGATTCAGATTGGAATGAACCTAATAATTTTATAAATGAATGCATCTTGTTTTTTTTTTGCCCATAAAAATTTAAAAATAATTAAATGTGATAGGGGAACTATAGTAAAAGATTTTTAAAAATCATAACTATAGAATGTATATTTGTAACATTTTTTTAGGGAAAAATCTACCAAATCCTTTCATAAGTCACAGGTAATTTGCTGTATCGCTTATTCTAATGAAAGGTTGTTAAAGTATTCTATGACTTTGTATTTCTAAGCAAAAGTGACCCTTCTTATTAGTACTAAGAAACACCTGGAAGAAGAATGATAGAAAACTCTTAATTTGGAAACTCACGTTTAAGTTTTTGCCTATGGGTGATGACCTCTTAAGTTTGATGTATGAGGAAGTTGTAGAGAATTATTTCCATGAATAAAACAATAAGCTTTATTAAAATAGTAACTGTTTTTATTTTATAGAATATATTCCAAGTTCCATCAAAAAAGAATGGAAGAACTAACTGAAGTTGGTCTTCAGAATTTTTTTAAACTTTTTCTGGTGCTGGCTACTGTTGCTAAGTTGGAAGATGTGGTCAGTCATGTTCTGGATCTTTTGGACTTCCTCAGACCTGGGTCCATCACATCTTCACAGAAGGCGCTCATTTGGAAGGGCCAAATAGCCTTTCTTTTAATGTACGTTCAGAGAAACCTGGATGTTGGTGTTTTGGCCCAGACACTTTCTGGTGCTTTTAGTGAAAAAGCAAAGGAATTCTTAGTATCTAAGAATGAATTGGGACAGAAACATGCTCTATGGACACTTCTTTCTATTTATATGGATGGTGTTCAAGAAGTGTTTGAAATGAGCAGAGATTTGAAACTTTCAGAGGAAACATTGTTGAATGATGGATTCAGTATGCTTCTTCCTGCTTGTCGAGAAGCTCAGCTCAGAACTGTGTTAAACTTTCTGCAAGCTGTTCTGGCCAGAGTCAGGTATGTTTTTCATATTGATTTCTTGATTTTTTTTTTCCTTTAAACAAGTGATTTCTATTGCTTTGGGTAGCAGATAGCACCTTTCTCTTCAATTTCAAGTCTTACAAAATTTTTTGGATCACAGAGAAGGTAAGTAACTTGTCCAGGGTTATACCTGTAGTATGTATCAAAGACAGTTTTGAACTGAGGTCTAACAGATGCCATGCTTGGCTTTCCATTCTTTGTGCTGGGTTGCTAAGCAAGGATTTGGTTTTTTGTCAAAAAGTACACAGGAGATTTTATCCTCTATATTGTAAGGTGAGCCAAATAGAAGATTACTCAAGGTTTATCCAGTTAATATGCTCTATTATCCAATATTTAGGGGAAAGAAATACATTTTGGTTGCATAGGGTGCTTATTTTTTAGGATTCTATCTTTTCACATTGGGAGTCTGCTAAGCATTTAAGGAAAGTAACAATAATCATGTTGAGTCTGCTTTGGGGGTACTAAATACTGAACACATGTTTAAGGGTGCATTTTGCTATCATGGAAGGGATTTTTTTTCTTTTTGCTGTGGCAATTGGGGTTAAGTGACTTGCCCAGGGTCACACAGCTAGGGAATGTTAAGTGCCTGAGACCAGATTTGAACTCAGGTCTTCCTGACTTCAGGGCTGGTGCTCTATCCACTGCGCCACCTAGCTGCCCCATGGAAGGGATTTTTAAAAAGAGACCACTGATTATCTCTTTCCATTTTTTCAGAAATTAAAAATGTTATAAAAAGCCATTCCTTAAAACTATGTTTTCAGAACGAGTGCTTTCTTCCAAAGATTTGTAGCTAGGGAATCTTGAATACCTTTCTTAACAGAAAGATGATGTCATATCTTGTGAACACAGTTTATCTTAGCAGTAATACACACATGTTAGAAGTTGAAAATAGCACTGAAACTATTATGCTTACTCTAAAGTATTGAAGGAGGAGGATTTTGGAAAGAGGACTATGATAGGTATTTCAAAATATAAGAAAGACTACTGGAAGAAGCATGGTGCCATGAAGAGGTTCTGATCTAGAAGTCTAGAGGTTTGGTTCTGTTCCAAAGCAGCCTGTGTGCTCCTAATAAGCTACTTTATCCCTCTGAATCTTGGTTTCTTTATTCTAGGAAGTTGGACCTCAGGTCCTTAAGGTTTAGTGTTGAAATTCTATTATTTAACTATAGGAATATATTTGTGAACGGCAAATGTGTATCTGCTTGTGCTAGACAACATGCTTGGCACTCAGAATACAAATACAGAAATGAAACAGTACCTCCTCCCAAAGAGCTGACATTTTATTGGGGGAGACAACATGCAGAAATATAAGTATATATAATATTTAAAATGTATAGTACAAAATATATAATAAAATATACATTATATATTTTATATATGTAGCATGAAATATAAAATAGATAGAAGGACTAGACCTGTGCTTTCTTTGTAAAAATGGATTTGGAAATTGCCTCAATCAATGTATGTATACAATTTAAAAAAACAATTCTGGGGTGGGGTGGCACTAGCACTTAGTTGGAAGATGAAATCATGAAATAGCCTGAAAATTTTTTCTTCCTTTCCCAGTTCTCTAACATATTTTTTCATCTCTTCCTGGTTTCTTCTCAAGCCAGTAGAAATAAAATTACACTGATTGATTTTTGGCTACACCTAGTGGTACTATTGCTTATTGTCTTCCTTTATGAATAGTAAGTATTCATTAATGTATTTAGCAAATAATGCCAAAAAACCCACTGGATTTTTTAAAAATTCTTTTTACCAAAAGGTAATTAAATAATAAAATCAATAGTCTGAATTTTAATAAGAATCTATTTGCTACGATATCTGTTTTTACCTATGTTCTTTCTCTTACTTTCTTTTTGCAACTTTTAAATCCTTTAAACTTTGAGGTTTTGTTTGTCAGTTTTAACTTAGGGTCATCAGTTGATAGGAAAAAATGTATCACATAAAGAAGAGGGGGTAGAGAAAAATAAATCAATTGTTATTTGTAACAATCATTTGTTTTGATTTATTATCATTTCCAACATCTAAATTGTATTTCTGCCAATAAACATATAGCTGCTCATTAATTCACTTTATAATAAAGCACCTTTATTACTATAGCTAGCATTGCTTCAGTAATGCTGAAAAACTGTCTTGATTTGTCAATTTATTGCAAGTTTATGAGGCAAGTTTATTGATCTGTGCTACTGTTCTGAGTACAAATGCAGCAATTGGTGGGGATGGGACAGTGAATAATACTTAAAATAAATGTTTATGTGTATTTAAGAGTCTCATTTAACTGGAGGGCTTTGTTAAATAATACAGAGTGTGTAATTAATGTGGTCTGCACATCCAAACATTAAAAAGTGAGTATTTTGGTATTAGACTTTTTTTTCCTCTTTTTTTCCCCCTATATGCTTATGGGGTGGTATGGGAAAAAAGATAGGGAGGTAAAATTTACTTGAAAGGAGCACCTGGCCATTTACATTTTCATTGCTAAAATTGCTAGACAATTTTATCTTCAGTGGACATGAGTATGAATATAAAGTGTGAAAAAAAAATGTAGTGACACCATGTAGACCTTTATAGCTTTATGTTTTAATCACTGTCAGGTTTTCACTGAATCACTCATTCATTTGGAATATTCAATTCTTTAGCTAGATTATTTATAGCAGATATACTAGACAAGTTGTGATATGATCAAATTTAAGCACTAATGATTAAAGCAACACATTATAGTAGAAAGAATGCTGAACCTGTATTCCCAGTGCTTGAATTCAAATTTAGATTCTGCCACTTAATAACTATCATTTTGGACTAGTCTTAACCTCTCAGAGTGGGTATCGTTTTTTTGGTTGTTGTTTTTTCTCATTAGTAAAATGAGTGGGCTAAATTAGAGAACTTTTAAATTGAGTCTTTTCTAGCTCTCTGGAATGATAAACCTTGCCTTGGAGTAGTATTTGGCCACTGCTGTGACAAGAGTTTTGATTTTGACCATGAATGATGTTATATATTTGTAATCCTTGCTTCTAAGAGAGGTTAAGACTGGTGGAACACCGAAGTTTAGAAGTTCCAAGGTACATACATTAAGTTAAGCCATCAGGTGTTTGCACTGAGTATTGCACCAAAATGGTTAAAGGTCTGCACAGCCAATGGACTTTAAGCCTGGTTGAAATAGGGACATCCAGTCTTGAAAAGAGAGTAAAAAGGTAAAGTATTCTGCCAAGAGTCAGAAAACAGAAGACTGATTCTCTACTGTGTTGATGATTTAAAAAAAAAATCCTCCAATACTTGTTATGCTTAAGATTAATTTCTTTGGCCTTAAACTCTGGGTTCTTATTAGAAACGTTGATCACCTAATATTTGTTATTTCCTTTAAGTGTCCTTTATTATTGCTGTGTACAAGTTAAATACATTTTTGGTAGTTACTAAAATTTAAAGCAATACATTAAAAAAAAAAACAACTATTCAGATCAAAACCTAGTTTCTTTGAATTTTGGTATAAGCAGAGAAGATTGGCTTACATAGATTGATGATATTTATTCTGGGCTGCATCCCTGACTAGGGAG
Organism: Myrmecobius fasciatus; assembly: GCA_023553655.1. Lineage (NCBI taxonomy): Eukaryota > Metazoa > Chordata > Mammalia > Dasyuromorphia > Myrmecobiidae > Myrmecobius > Myrmecobius fasciatus. Next base: position 182,479 of record JAJPUD010001527.1, on the reverse strand, counting down.
AAGGAAGAAATACATTACTATAAGCAATCTCTCCTGTTTTAAAATCCAGGTGGGAATAAGGTAGCAGTTCTTGCATAAATGTGTTTTTCTTCTTCCCCCGCCCCCACTTCCTTTTTTTTTTTTTTTTTTTTTCTGTATACTGTGCTGGGTAATAGTTTTATAACTGTATGACAGAGAATTTACAGGTAGAAAGAAAGTGAGATCACTGATTAAAGGGAGAAGCAGCTCCCCCTAGGCTGTTAAGGAATAATAACTTCATATGCCACTTTCTGCTAACCCAAGATGATGGCTCACAGGAGCATTCTTTATTGCTGATTAAGTAGCATTATGAAAATACTGACTTGGTTATGTTAACTAAATGCTTCAGTATTTAAAGCTTAGAATGTCAAATAGTTTTAGCAATCCTCTTTAACATATCACATTACCTTTCTGGAATCACATTTCTGGTTTTCCACTTGCTTTTATTTGAGGTTATTGTAGAAATGGCAATCTTTCATTTAAGGAGTTAGGTGCAGCCAAAAGCTGTTCTTTAATTATAGCCATTCATGCTGCTATAGTTAAGGGTCTGTCAGCATTTCCATTATAGACCCTTATTTTCAGAGTTTTATAACACAGCTATGAAAATTAGCTCTGGGCTAAAACTTGCTATACGAGGTCTCATGAGATCTTTTTTTTTTTTTTTCTTTTTTTACTGAACTAAGGGTGAGTAGTTTGAAATGCCTTTTGGCATCTGAAAATATCATTTGAATTAAAAAATAATAATACAACAAAACAATAAACTCTCAGGCTCTGTACCTGTTTGTTCACCACTTAAAGGAAGCTGTGGACTTCCCAAATTTATCACTAAATGGATATTTAGTGACAGTCTACTGACTGACAGTCTATTTACTTCTAAATGTAACATCATTTTTAGGGGGAGATTATTTTATTTTATTTTTTTTTTAACATTTTATTTATTTATTTATTTATTCATTTATTCATTCATTCATTCATTCATTCATTCATTCATTTATTTATTTATTTATTGCTGAGGCGATTGGGGTTAAGTGACTTGCCCAGGGTCACACAGCTGTTATGTGTCTGAGACCAGATTTGAACTCGGGTCCTCTTGACTTCAGGGCTGGTGCTCTATCCACTGCGCCACCTAGCTGCCCCGATTATTTTTTTTTTAATAGAAGTTTTAAGGCAATCGTGAACTGACCTAAAAATGTTGGTCCATTCAAAGAGAAATTTTCTTTAAAAAAAAAAAAAAAAGTCTTCACTAACAATTCTCAATAGACTTTGTCTTTAAAACAAAATTTTCTATTTTATTTAGCTTAGTGAAAGTAGCAAACAGATAATCCCAGTATTACATTCTTTTTTATGTGGACATGTTAAACATTTTGAAAATCAGGATTCATCCAGCCCTGAAGTCAGGAAGACCTGAGTTCAAATTTGGCCTCAGACACTTAACACTTTTTAGCTGTGTTACCCTAGGCAAATCACTTAACCCAGTTGCCTCAGCAAAAAAAAGAAAATCAGGATTCAGTTGTAGAAGAGATTTTTGTTTTAGGGGAAAGTTGAAATAGATGACCTTTGAGTTCCTTTTCAACCCTACAGGACTCTGTAATTCCACTTCCAGTTCCCCACCCCACCTTTCTCAAGATTAGTAATTGTTAAATTTTTTTATTCTTTTATGATGAATCCTATTTTTAATTCTTTAATTTTTCTTCCTTTTTACTTGAGAAATTACCCATTCTTAGGAGAAAATCATTTTGTTATATCAAAATTTCCTCTTTACATTGCTTTTTCATATTTTAATTTTATTTATGTGAGCATGAGAGGATGATAAAGTGGAACACAAAATTGATAGAGTGTAGTATAGCTTCTTATTGATCATCTAGGCCCAAATTCTTGGAATTGTATTTGACTTTTGCTCTCTTACCTCTGTTTCTAATCAGTTGCCAAGTCCTACTTCTACAATATGCATTTTTCTCTTTCTCCCTTTTCCCCTTCATATGGCAGCCATGTTAGGCCTTCATCAATGCTTATCTGGACTATTTAAATAATATTTTAATTCATCTCCTTATTTCTAGTCTTTGTCTCTCTTCTAACCCATCTTTGGTATAGTGGTATAGTGGACAGAGTACCAAATCTGAAGTCAGGAAGACTCATCTTTCGAAGTTCAAATTTGGCCTCAAATACTTATTAGCTATATGACTCAGGGGAAGTTTATTTAACCATGATTGCCTCAGTTTCCTCATTTGGTAAAAATGAGCTAAAGAAGGAAAAGAAGGAAAAAGGAAACCACTCCAATATTTTTTTCCTAGAAAACCCCAAATAGGGTCATGAAAAGGACACAGCTGAAGAAGTACTGAACAAAGGCTAGTCTTTCTGTTATTGTTTCTAAACTGTCTGACCATGTTATTTACTTTTATATTTCATTTTTAGGTTTACAGAAGTATTCTACAAATGTTATCTCATTTGATTTGAGTAAATAATCTAAAAGCACCAAGAAGCCAAATATGCCACGTGCCACATCCTGTATTTTGATTCTCTGAATATTAGTGTCTTATTTGTGAATTTAAATTAGACCAGTAGACATAATCAAAAATATCATTTAAGAAAAAAGACATAGCATCATAGAAATACTGCTCTCAGCATTGTAAACATAATGAAATCTTGAGCCATGAAGAATGTAAAGGAATGAAATGGAAAAAGGAAGAAAAATAAAATGAATGTGGCACGCATAGAAAAAAAAATACAAAAACTTAAAACAAACAAACAAACAAAATACACAAAGTTGAACTAAGAAAGAGTAATACTTAAAACAGGATTACTATCTTGTTTTGTTCTCTCTTTTTGCCACTTCATGTTCTGCTATTTTGTTCCTTCACGAAGATCTATATATCTTCTTCTCACTGTCTTTACTTGCTCATTGGATAATTCCTAATAATGCCTAAATAGACCAAGACAACAAGATCTCACTTTATAGATTCATTTTTAAGATGCAATCTGCAGTAATATAAGTGCTGCCAAAATTGAAAATTATCCAGTATATGGAAAACAGAGCAACACTTTAGTATCTAACACAATTAGTTATTATCATAGTATCAGAAACGTATTGCTTCCAGACACCTGCATTTTAGCTATTTATGTTGAAAATATTTCTAGGAAATTGTAATATGCATCTCTTTTCTTAAATTGAAGCTACCAGTAATAAGGTATTTTGGTTTTTTCTTTTTTTTCTTTTCTTTTTTCTTTCTTTTTTTTTCTATTCCTTTTTTTTTTTTTTTGTGACTTGGGACCATCCCTATGAAATTAAATTCAGTAGACACTTATTGAGACCCTATTATGTGTATACAAAGCAGAGACCCTCAAATTCTTCTTTCATATTAATATTCTTTGACCATTTACCACCTCTTAACTTGATTTTCCCCAGTCTTTCCTTTCAGTGCAATTATTTTCTCATTTTGTAAGTATAAAAGAAAAGATTTTGATCTGGGAAGAGCTTTAGGGTATCTAGACTTCATGTTATAGACAAGGAGATTGAAGAGTGGTTAAATGATTTGCCTAAGTTGACAACAGATAATAAGCAATGGAGGGAAGATTGGAACCCAGCTCTTTTAACTCTGAGTGGTAGTTTTTTTCCATTGTATCAGGCTGCTAGGATTGTTTTGCCTCTAAGCCCTATTTAACTACACTATAAATTACTTGGGGACTGGGAGAATTTCATTTTGACCTTTTTGTCAAATTCTTTAACCTAAGAGAATATTTAGATATTAAGGGCTTGATATGATCAGTTACAATTTTAGTTCTGTTCTACTTGATTCTTCTACAATCTATTCTCTTTATTCTATGTTCTTGAGGAATTAACTCAACATGGTTTCTCACTGAATATTCCTCATTTGGTATTTCTTTGGTCTTCAATATTATGGATAATTGTGTTCACTGTTATCACACTACACTGTGTGAGGTCCTTCTCATCACCCAGTTATACTTTCCACCATCTCTAGTCTGTGGCTACTCTTGTTCTTGCTCCCCTGCCATGAAGAGGAGATATTCTAACTAACCAATTCTGAAAATTGCCGAGGGAAATTAAGTAACTTCACCAAGTATGTCTTTAGGTAAAGAAAGGAGAAACTATTTCCACACTACCCTTAAATGTGTGAAGGATATTCCTTGTGAGTATATTTTAATGACATTTGATTCTAGTGAACTTTTTACTTTTCAGTTTGTAGTTCCCAAAGATATTATATTTTTAAATGTCAGAAGAATTTATTTCTATGCTTTAAACTGGAAAGGAGAATAGGGTGTTTAGAAACTTGAGAAAACAAAATTTAGAAGAAAAACTTCCTTTAAGAAACATCTTTCATTCTTTAAACATTGGTCATCTCAGTTGTTTAGGGAATAGCAGTACACATAACGTTGTACTACATCAGGGATATAGAATATAAAAAAAATAGTGATACATTAAAAGATGTTAAGGGCAAGATAAAAGCTACTTTTCTCAATCCCATTTAAGTCACTATGGTTCCTTGTTTGAACCCCATGGCTCCCTGTAGGTATTTAGACCAACTGATCTTTGAAGCTTGAGATGAAATTTAGTTGTAAGTTTATCTGTAGGAATGAGTTTTGTTCTATCCCATCTCACCACATGGTGCTATATTTCTCAAGCCAAAAGAAACAGTTTTGTGTTGTCATAATAAATATATGGTAGTTTGATAAATCCCTTTAGTAGAAGGTTTACTAAACTTACCTTTTGTCCACTTATTGACTGGATAAAAATCACTGGATTACAAGGACTATAATAATACAAGCTACATAAGCTAGTTTTTTGAAAAAATAATATATATTCAATCAATTACTAAAAATATTTTTAAGCTATTAGTATATTCCAGACACTGCTAGGTGCTGGGCATATAAAAAGAGACAAAAAGACAATTTCTTCTTTCAAGGACAATCTAGTGAATTATGTCCTGGCTGTATGATCTTGGGTAAATCACTTTACCTCTCAGAGCTCCAGGTCTACTACCTATATCAATTTCCTATGTTGATTTAGCTTTAAGTATTTTGTATTCCCCTTAGTTTATAGTAAGCTCCTGGAAGGGAAGGACTTTAAATTTTTTGTGTATACCACCTGTCACATTTTTTTTATTGAAGTGTACTTAAAAACCAGATCCTGTGTCTGTATACATAGCCTTTCTTCCATTTTATTATTGGGCTGTTTTCTGATGTTTACATTTTAAATTTAAAATATTTAAATTTTAAAAATTTAATATAATCATTGTTATAGCCTTCATTGGGCTATACAATGCATTTTCCATAGCAGAGTTTAATTTATAGAAGCATAATGTAAATATTAGCCTAATCAAATTATTATGAAATAAAGGGGGAAGAAAGCATTCCAAAGCTAATAAGTGACTTTTATAAAATAGAACATAATGTTATTAAAAGTAGATCTTCTAGCACATTGGACAGCTCTGTGTGCTTTGTAGAAGGATGTGGATAAAACACTTGCATGGAATATGAGATTTGTAATGGTTATAACCTACATTGAATTCTCAAAATGTGGTCTGCTGGGGAGCCCCAGTACCCTTTTAGGGGACAAGGTAAAAGTTCTTTTTAATTTCAGAATTTTCAAAAAAAAATACTAAGATGTTATTTGTCTATTAAAACACTTTTTGAATTGTGTATGTTTAACTTATAATGGATTAGTTGCTGTCTAGGGGAAAGGAGTTGAGGGAAAAAAGGGAGAAAAATTTGGTACACAAGGTTTTGCAAGTGTGAATGTTGAAAACTATCTTGCATGTATTCTCAGTGAGGCTAGATTTTTTTTCATATACTTCAACCAAAATAGTAATCGTAATAAATTGAATTCAGAAAAAACTGAGAACCTAGCTGTCATCTATTGCACCAGACATTAAAAAAAATTTTTTTAAATAAAATGATGCTACGTTTCTCACTGATTTTTTTTCCAAACAATAGTTATTTTCCATAAAAATTTCAGTTAACATAAGTATTTAACATAACTAATAATGCATTTAACATAAATTTCATTTATGTTAACATGTAGTAGATTAATATTATTTTAAAAGAAATATGTATATTTTAAAATTTATCTACTTTAATGTGGTAAATATCTGTATATCTATATATCTATAGAAACAAAAGCTCTTTGGAATCCTCATTAACTTCTAAAAATGTAAATAATGGTTTCTTGAGACCAAAAAATCTGAGAACTTCTTCCATCATTGGAGAAGGGAGTACCTGCAATGAATAGATTGTGAACATCTTAAGATTTTGCTGATTTGAATTATTGTTATCACTCTACATGTACTGAGGAGAGGCAGTTCTGAGAACAATTCGACTTGAACATCTGGCCCAAACAATTGGTGCAGTTTGTCCGTGATTTTAGCATTGTTAGAAGCAGAAAACTAGAAATTTTGATGGCTCCAGTGGCACTTTGCAGTAGATGGCCTAGGAACAGGGTTTTACCAGTAGTTGAGAGTGTATTTGTAGAGGTCTGAAACTTTAGATTATTACCGTTAGGCATTTCTAGAAGAGTACTTGTGTTTATTCTCAGGTGAGAAAAACAATTGGTGTTACCTTCTTTTTAAACCAGTCTAAGTTATTACAAGCCAAAGTGTTAGACTGGAACAAATGGACAGAAAAGTTAATTATTTTGTAAATGTTACAGTCTAATGTTGGATATGTATATCTGTTCTCTAATGTCTAGCCCAGTTAAGTTTAGAGAGACTTATCAACAAGCTAGATTGTAAAGTGATGCATTTTTAATTCATGGTAGATGAAGTATAGTCTGTGTTATGCAAAAAGTGACTACTCAATGAAATCACACTTCCTCTCCAGAACTGAAACATTGCTTAAGTAATTTATGCTTTTGTTCCTGGGTATTTTTCCCTCTGTTGTCTCTTTGATTTAAAGAATGATGTTTTGACTTTGTGGTTTTTGGGTTTTGGTTTCTTTTACAGATTCACCTCTTAATACTCTTCTTTTCCTTTTTCTTGTACCCCCAAAAAGAGAAAAGCAGTTAAATCATAGACACATGTGTATGTATCTAACACTGAATATAAAATTCCACATCCATACTATCTCTCTTAGGGGTTGAAGTTAGGGCACTGGACTTGGAGTCAGAAAATCTAAGTTCCAACTCTTCCTCAGACTCTTCATAGTTTTGTCAATGTAGATAAATTACTTAATTTCTCTAGGAATTAGTTTTCTCATCCACAGAATCAGGGAATTGAACTCTTGTGTTCTCTAAGGTTTTATTCAGCTGAATAATTACGATCCTTTCTGTCCCCTTGACTCAAAACACATTATTAAATTAACCTGATTTTTGTTGAATTTTTGTATTATTTTCCTTTTCTTTATTGTAGTACATATTATTTTCATAGTTCTACTTTCTTTGCTTTACATCAGATCAGAAAAGTTTTCCTAAATTTTTCTGTAATCTCCATATCTCTCATTTCTTATAATACAATGACTGTTGTGCCACAGTTCCCTTGCGTTGGTTTCCCTTAATTGTTCTGCCTCAATTTCCCAGAATTGTTCTGCCTCAGTGGCAACCCCCCTTCCTGGCCATTAGGATTGAAATAATTAGGTCTAGGAGCTCTCGCTACTAGCATTCCAAAGAGTCATAAAACTCCAGATGGCTTATTTCCAATGTTTGGGCATATCTTTCTGATCTTAGAGTCATTGTCTCCTAGTTTTTTATCAGAATTTTTGATCCTTCCTCCATACTTCCAACCTATCAGAACTGAATTTATGGTCCTTTCCTGGAACTTCTATCTCCCCAGTGCTCTATCCTGCCCCCTGCCTTCATTTCCCTGATCACTGGAGCCCTATAAGAGTCTCTGGAGCCCCTTGCTCTGGGGCGGAATGCTTTGAGACAAGAGTCCCATTCAACCACATGACTGTGGCTTCCAAAATCTCCACTATCAATAAATTTTTAAAAATCTCTAATATCAATCCAGCTTCAGTTTCTCTGGCATTACATGACATTCCATTATATTTACATAAAACATTTTTCCGGTCTTTTCCCAGTTAATTAGCACTGTGCACATGCTACAAATATTTGGGGTACATAATGAAATATTTACTTCTGTCTTTGACCTCTATGGAGTATATGTCAAATAGTGATATGACTAGGTCAGATGGTATGAACAACAGTGATAGTTTCAAAATCTGCGTAGTTTCAAGTTATTTTTTTCAGAGTTGTTTTCAGATCAATTCACAAATCATCCAACAGGGTATTAGCCAGCCTGTCTCCCTATATCCTCTCCAACACTATTTTCAATTTTTGTTACCTTTGCCAATTTTCTGAGTATAAGGCGAAACTTTAAGAATTGTTTAAATTTCATTTCTTATATTATTAGGAATTTGTAACAAATGGTTATTGATCATTTGCATTCTTCTTTTGAAAATTGTTTCTGGTTTGACTCTTTATCCTTGCGAATGGAACTTGGTCTTATATATTTGTGTCAATTCCCTATGTATCTTGGATACCTGTCTTTTATTAGAAATTTTTATTACAGATATTTTTCTCCCAGTTGACAGTTTTTATCTTAGGCTCAATTGATTTTATCTTGTACAATCAAAACTTTATTTATCTCATAATTTTATCTAATTTCTGCTTAAGAAATCTTCCTAATTGTTCAAAAATAACTTCTTCCATTCTCTAGGTTTTTTTTATAATTTAAAAAAATGTAGATTGTTTACCCATTTGGAGCTTATTGTGATATGCTATACATAAAATGTTGGTCCAAACCTGTTTTCTATAAAACTTTCCAATTTTCTCAATTACTATAGTCAAATTGCGAAGTACTAAGATTCTTTTCCCCATTGTGTACTTGGGTTTACTGAACACTGGACTACTATGTTTTATTACTTAATGTAATTCTTTTAACTGAACTTTTTTAAAAATAAATTTCAAATAATTTTGATAACTGATAAGTGATATAATTTAAGATCTTATAGTGTTGCCTTCCCCTCTGTGAACTATGCATATCTCTGCAGTTTAGAGCTTTCTGTATTTCTTTAAAAGCTGTTTCATAGTTTTATATGTTTTTATGTATGTGTGTTTACACATACAAAGATGGTTAGCGCTAAGATATTTATACAGTTTTACATTTTCAGTGAAATTCTTTTTTCCATCTCTCCCTGTTTTCTTAATAATATAAAGTTTGCCTTTGACCTTAATTTTATATTCTTTCATACTTTAAAATTTTTTTTCTTTTTTGTTACTCAAAACATCAATAGACAAGAGTTAAACAAGAAGGTTGAATATAAAAACATGAATCTATTTTTTATAGCTTGTATTTTTAAAAATATATAATGATTTCTTATGTTTATTTATTATTTATTGTTTATTTTTCTAGATCATAAGAAATTAATGAATGACTCAAGTTACATTTCAAATGCCTAAAATTTCTGCATGATTTTAATTTTGTTCATTATTAACAACTTTAAGCTTGAGTGACTATAATTCAGAAAATAGTGGCCTCCAGAGCTTGTCATTTGTAGTCCTACTTTTGGAATGTACATATGAAAGTATAATAATACCTTACATTTATATGATTTCATAGGCTTCAGAGGATTTAAAGTTGGAAGGAACCTGAGAGATCATCTAGTCTAAGCTTCTCACTTTTTTGCCTTTGTGCTTGTGAAATACCCTCTCCTCATCTTCTTCCTTTAGAACCTTATCTTATTTAGAGATTCATCTCAGTTGCCACCTTCTTATTTATAAAGCCTTCTCTCTTCTCCAATTCTTAATGTTTTGAAATTATCTTTTCTTTACATTTCTATGTACATTTTGTGTCCTCATTGAATGTAAGCCACTTGAAGGTACATAACTTTTATTGCCTTTTAATTCACCAATTCTTGCAATTAGTAAATGGGTAATGTGTGTTAATTGAATTATAGTAAGCAAACTGAAGCTTAATGGTTACATGACTTGCCCAGAGGCATGTAGGTAAGTAAGCCACAGCCTACAATTTCAGATCCCATATTCTGTGCTGCTTTCACTGCAGCATATTCTTTATTTCTTAAAATTTTACTAAGCCTAGAATTTTCTTTTGCCACTTTTATATTACTGTGAATTGACTCTGGAGCATAATATTTTGGTAGAAATTTGGCTTGTGACAAAAATCATTCAGTTTTTGAATTTTAATTTCAAATAACTGAATAAAAGTGTAAATAATTATATTTTTCGTTAGTGGTGTTTTTTAAATTTGAATTTTTGAACTCACATAGAATAAGTCTGTAAAAGTGGACCTATAGAATGATCTCAAACTGCTATTCTTCATATATGTTGTATATGACACTAAAAGGAATTTTTTTGTTTTCCCTTTAATAGTTTCATAGGCATTATTGAAAATGTTGATTATAGTATCATTTTGTCAGATAACTAGATTCATATAACAAATAAGCCCATTGAATTTAAACTGAGTTCATTTTTGTAAATTCCATTCTGGGGAGCCATATACTTTAAGATTATGACGAGAGCTGACTTCTTTAAAAGAAACTTTGTGATAAATTATTCTGTAAAGCAAAGAATGATCTCTTTATTTTGTAAACCAGAATTTTTTGTAATAGTTTCCTTTAGTATGCCTGAACATCTATTAAACCTCTACTCTATGCTTAATAAATAGGAGATTCGTGGGACTCCAAAGACAAAAAATGAGATGTAATTTTACAATAGTACTAATAAAATAACAATATATGCACAATTGCATCGATGATATAAGTGGCATTTATTTTTTAAATTAGTTTATTTTATCTTGCTCATTTTATATTTCCATGTATTATGCTCTAAGATTATGAGGGAACAGGAAGTAAATTTATTTTCCTATGTGAATTGAGCATCTACTGATTATGAACCTGAAGTTATTTTTTTAAATATGTTTTTTGAAGACCATCAATGCATATTTTTATTTCACTGAAGCAATTTACTTTTGGAGCCATATTTCCCAAAAGGAACTTTTTCTCACCTTCCTCCTTCTGCCTTGTGGAGAAGATTCAGTAATTGCTTTCATTCTGTTCTTATTTATTTATTTGAACAAAACACGAAATGCAACTACCAATTGAAACTCTTAATTTCAATTGTTTTTTCCTTACCTTTCGATATATATGTATATATATATATACATATATATATGTGTGTGTGTGTGTGTGTATATATATATATATATTTTTTTCTCTCTTTAGGATATCTCTTGTCAGATTTAAGGCTTATTTAAAATGAAAAGAAAGCTGGAGCAATTTTCTTTATTCCATTTCAGTCTCCTAAGGCCTATTTCCCCCTGGTGAGCTCATAGCAACAGGGGGGTTTAAGGGAATTCAGCTTTCTGCAAATTAATGTCTCACATCATGAAAATTCAGGACTTTTTTTTTTTATATCTTGAAAAGTAATACAGTGAGTGCGAGTATTATTTCTTGCCAGCGGGTGGAAGATGAATGATTTTGTCACAGTTTTACTGCTTGATGAGCAGTGTCCTGAGGGTCAGGCTTAAGTCTGTGTCACTATGCTGCTCATTACTCTTGAGCTAAATAAGGGCTGATTGGATCTAAATTGCCTAGCACATGGGCCACAGATGAGCTCAGTGAGCAGGGGCTGACCTGCTATTCAGTCTGGGAGTCACCCCGGTGTGCAAATGCTGCATTAGAACACCGTGGGAGAATGAGAGGCTACCGACGGCTGCCAGCAAAAGAAATCGAAATGTAAAAACTCTTTGATGCTGGGATGTTCGAATTTGAAATGTAGGAAGTGACAGGTTGATGGTACTTATCAGCTTTGGCTGGATTAGAGAACAATGTCATCTTGCTTATATAATGACAGAAGAATGAAGCTAGCTGCTAACTACTGTGCATCATAGAGATGCTGCTGCTGCTTCTACTGCCACTGCCAGTCATTGCTGCCTCCTATAGGCGGTTTTCTTGGAGAATAGCTAAAGGGATTGAAGAAAAAAGCATCCCCTTTACCATGTTTTGGCTAGGCAAGCAGCTCTTCATTGCAGATCTTTGGAGCTTTTTAAGTCCTGGTCTTTTGCAACTTTGGGTTCATCTAGGTTAGGAGTTTTTCACCTGGGATAAAAATAGATTGTTAGGGAATCTGTGAACTTTGATGAAGAGGGGACAAAAAAAAAAAAAAACAACAACAAACCAAAAACCAAAACAAAAACCAATTCTTTCTTTTTCTTCAGTGTTTGATATCCTTTTTAATTGTATATGTTTTATTTTATGCATTCAAAAATACATTGTTCTGAGAAGGGGAACATTGATTTTATCAGATGACTTTAGGAGTCCATAGCACCAAACAGGTTAATAACTCTTAACTAGATTCATTGGGGTTTCCCAGGTACTGTTTTTTGTTTTTGTTTTTTTTTTTTTTAACAGATTTTTATTGACTTATTTTGTTTTCACATTGCCTATATTTCTCTCCAAATACTTTCCATTAACAGCTTCCATAGTCATTTTTAAAGGAATTTTTTTTTATTAATACTTTTTATTTGCAAAACATATGTATGGGTAATTCCTAAACATTAACCCTTACAAAGCTTTCTCTTACAAAGTTTTCCCCCCTACTCCCCACCCCTCCCCTAGATGGCAGGATATCCATTACATGATAATTATGTTAGAATACTTAAGAAATTGAATATATATATATATATATATATATATATAGTTATTGCATTATTTTTTGTGCAGGAGAAATCATATCTACAAGAAAGAATAATCCGATAAAGGAAATACAATGCAAGCAGACCTCAATAGAGAACATGAAAATGTTATGTTGTGGTTCACATTTCATATCCCTCTCTCTGGGTGTATATGGCTCTCCCCCCAGGTACTGTTTAACAGGGATATTAATATATTTAAATTTAGTGAACTTATTAATAACTGCAGTGTCAACATCAGCATGGCAAAACCCTCCAAGTGATGTGACTAACATTGAATAATTAACTTAGTATCAGTCTATGTTTCCAGTAAAATTCTGTTGAATTGAAACAATAGCTTAGAGGATTGTAGTGCAGAGAAAAGACCATTTACCTAGGAATCAAAAGACCTTGATTTAAGGCACTGATCTTTTCTCCTTTAATCTTGGACACGTTGTTTAAACATGTTGTGGTACAGTGTCCTTATCAATGAAATAAATGGGCTAACCTGAGAAGATTTCCAAGGCCTCTTGATAATAAATAATAATTTAGGGTAACAAAATGCTTTCATCTGTTATATTTAATTTGTTCCTTATGACAATCCCATGAAATAGTTAATACAAGAATTGTTAGTAAATAGTAAAATAGTGATTTTACTGTGGAGGAAGATGAGAAGTTAAAGTGACCTATGTAAAAATATAAGAGGTAGAGTTAGGAATGAATCTGATTTTATGATTCCAAGGAAAGTAATTTTTTTCTACATTGTGCCATTTTAAATCTTTTTCAAAAAAGATTTCAGGTTCTGTCATTCAGGATTTCTAGCTTAACAATTTTAAGAAGGTATTCTGATTTGAAATAGCATGTTTTAATAGAATGTTAGACTTGAAGGTAGAATGCTACCCAAGTTCAAATCCTTTCCCTGACCTTCACTAGGTGTATAGATGTGGGCAAATGATTTGACCTTTTTGAGTCATAGAGTGCTCCCTTACATCTATATGCGTGAAGTAATACCACAATAGCATATCTTTTATGAGAAAGCACATCTTTGAAATACTGACCAATTTTGAACTGACTGTTACAGACTTCTATAATCTTAATCTTTCTCCCTATTAGACCTCAAGAGGTCCATCTAACTCTCTCCTTGAAAAAGAAACAAATGGTTGAAGAATGTTTATCTAGATTGTGATATAGTTGGATAGAAAATCCATTGAACTCATACATCAGTATATACAGATTATGACATACACCACAGATGGGTGAACTAGGCCAAGAATTGAGGGAAGAGTAGTGGGTTGATTACCTTTTGGAAATAAGCTGGTCCTTTGTTGAAGTTAACTTCCTCCTGAAACAAAGGCTCATATTTAAATAATGTTCTTCTAGTGTGGCTGCAAATCATAACATACTCTTAATTTTTGAAGAATTGAAGTTAAGGACTAACTAAAAGTCAGGGAAAGTGTGCATAGTGGATGTAAAGAGGCTGCCATTTATTAAAAGCAGGAATTACAAAGGAAAATTGCTATAAAGGATGTCAAAGATATCTAACAAAAAATAAATTTTAAAAAAAGACAAGCTGATCAGCTAGTGAGAGCAAGGATTGTGAATAGTCAACCTCTATTAGTGTGTTTGCAATGTCATGAGAACAAGAGAAAATTAATTCATGTCATTTGTGGCTAGACTTGGAGAATTAAATGTAATTCATGATGGAATGTAATTCAAATAGTTGGAGGTCATACCTAAAGTGATGATATCACAGATGTATAAAGAAATCTGAGCATTTCCCTTTTATGCCCTGGAGGAAGGGAAGGTTAAGCTGTGATATCCTTATTACATAAAAGATTTCCTTTTTACCCAGTGATACACTGAAAAGAATCTAGAAAAGCAAGAGAGTTTGTAATGAGACCAAGTAAGACAGAAATTAGAAAAATATATATTATGCAATTTCCATAAAAATGTATAATATTTACTGCAAAGTAAACATATAGTATCCCCAGAGGGTGATCAAAATGATTGAAACAGAATGATTGCAACTATCTCTAGCTGTAAAATGATTTGACTAAGTATGACTTTTTCTGAAGCAGTATTTGAATAATTTTCCCTAAATGGAAGGTCTAAGTAATTACTGAAGGACATCACCCTAGGATATTCTTAGATTTCTTTACTATTTACTTAAGTATAACTTGATGTATTACTGGTTGGCAGAAGAAAATTCATTTCTTAAAATATTTCCAAACTTGCTGATTGTCTTCCTGTAGTACCATTGAGTATTTTGCATATAGAGGGTGCATTGTTCTTGGTGCAGAGTCTAGAGAGAATTGGTAATTTTGTTGAACAGGCCTGATATATAAAGGTTTGACTAGAATATCTTTTTTAATTTTTGCTCTTTATGTAACTAAGGATTTTTTTTAAATGAAGGATGTAAAAACTCCTCTGAAAATATATAAATCTCACAGAAAGAAGTACATTAGCAATTTTATAGAATTCATTTATTCAACAGGCATTTATTAAGCTTATATTCTGTGTAAAGCCTTTTTAGAGTCTATGTATAACATAGTCAAGCCACACTAGGTGAAGCAAGACACCCTGAAGAGCATGTGCCAGGCAAGTCAAAACCACCACCTCAACTCTCTCAGCTATCACCTCCCTTCCTGTAATAATAAGAAATAGCCTAGGAACTTGAACCCAAGAGCCTTGTTCAATGAATGCTTCTTCCACCACCATCTAACTACCAGTTGTGGTGCAGACTGTGCAGCCGTTATTGAAGGGAACAGTCACTTGGAGAAAGAGCCACATCCCTCACCACCATCTGCTGACTCAACTGTTGCTGACTAGAAGGTAAGCTCATCCTTTGTATGACTGCTTCTATCTCAACACTCATAATCATTATTCTAGAAGATATCACTGTGGAGATAATTCCTAAGTAACTGCTTCTACTTGTGCTGCAGTCATAGACACTGAAGACTCAGAAAAGAAAGTTCTTTTCTCCAAATCTTTGGCAGTGTCACATAAAATGTTCATCATATATATGTGATCTTTATCAGTGGAAATGACATAAAGAAGATACATTACCTATTGGCATTGTTGCTGTACTCTAAAGACCATAAGCATTTTCCATCCAATTTGCTACTAAAATAATCTATCTTTACATGGTATCCCTGGTATTACAATGTGATCTCCATGAAAATAGGAAATGACTTTTTAAAATTTGTATCTCCAACATTTAGCATAGTGCTTTGCATGCAATAAGCTCTTAATAAATGCATATTCCTTCCTTCCTCCCTCCTTTCTATCTTCCTTCCTTCCTTTTTTCCTTTATCAAATGATAATAATTCACTGGAAAAGACTTGAAAGCTATATCCAGGACCTCACCTCCTTTCTTCTCAGCATCTCCAACATGGTTTATCCAGTGCCTGACAATACTGATGTTAGCAGTCTAGCTACCATATATAACCTCAGTCATTTGTGAATGTCACTAGGCCTCCTCCAGCTGTCTGCTGCTAGGAACTCTTATCTCTGCACTCTACTTGGTACATCTGTCACATTCAGCTGCCATTCGACCCAGCTGCTTCAATCCTTTCATCTGTCAGATGTTCATGAAATTTCAGGGATTATAGCATTAGATTCTGGTGCTTCAAAAACATTTTTTTTTTGTCTTGGTTACTGATAAATTCCTTCACATTTTTATTTTCTCATCTATCCTTTTCTATTGACCCTAGATTATAAAAATGTCTAATGTCCATAAGGATGCAGAGAATGCTGTAAACAGGGTCATACTATGGGTCCATCCATACTGATGTTCCCTTTCATAGGAGATTCATTAAGGCAGATTATGGTAGTTGTCTCACTGATGCTGTCCTAAAATTTTCCTAGGATTGAACCTTGAATTTCTTTAACTATTAGATAGATAAGTACTTCCATTTTGCCTAATTTACAGTTAGCAATTTTTGCTAACAGTTTTAAAGTACCAGTGGTGCATTAATTAAATTAATAGTTGGCAACTTTAGAATCAGAAGATTGAAAAGAATCATGATCATAATTCCAGTATTTAAGAGAACATCAATCCTCAGTATTCTGGCACTTATATATAGAAGAGGAAATCAGAGAGGTTGAAGGATTTTTAGGTTAGTGAAGAAAAGCCTCACGGGGAAGAAAGAATGATTTGTCTTTAAATATTTGAAAGGTTGATTTAGAAGAGGGATTAGATTTATTGGCAGGGCTCAATAGTTGGAAGCTACAGAGAAGCAAATTTGCAGTTAACATGAGGAAGAATTTCTTAATAATTAGAACTCACAGAAAATGAAATGAGATGCCTTGGGAGGTCTGTAAGCAGAGGATAAATGTTTGTTTTGCAGAGAGGACAAGACCAGCTGACCTCTAAGGTGGGAATTCTTTGAACAAGGGCTTAATATTTTGTTCTTCCTATTGCCTTCAATCACACACAATTAGTTAGATCCTTTTCTTCTCTTTTCTTGCTCCCCTTCATTGATCTTTAGGTAATATCCCTGGAAATGGAGAAATTTTATAACTGAACTAAATTCAGGAGTTTAGAATTAGACCTAGAAAATATTGAATATGTTTAATAAAGGTGAAATAGAAATTGTTCTTCCATTCCTTGGGATAAACAGAATTTTTTTTTTTTTTTTTTTAGAAAACTTATTCTTAACTTGTCAAAAGTTTTATCTATAATTTATTGAAATGAAAGATTTCATACAGAACTTTGTCTTGTATTTAAATTTTCATTTGTCTTCCCCTACTTGTGTCCATTTTGTAACTTGAGGGCAGATAGATCTTTCAAGCTTTAAATATTAAAGTCCAAAATGATTTTTAAAAAAAGGAAAATCATTCAGATTAATATTATCATTCAGTTTTTTTATGGTCATCTAAGTTATGACTTTTATTATATTTAGATATACTTTTGTAGAAAAGAACACATCATGTTAGAAATGAATTAAATTTACAGGTATGACCAAAATAAAATACTGTTTTGGAAAGAACTCACTAACACAAGGAGAACTTTACTACCTAGATCAAATATTTAACCTTTCAAGACCTTGATGTTCTCTTTTCAAAAGCAAGATAGTTGGATTAAATGAGCTCTTAAGGTCCTTTTTAGTTCTAAATCTTTTCTTAAATAATTTACTTTCTCAAAGTATTTTTCTTTTCAAATGGCAATGTAAAGTAGAAAATGCTTCTTTTGGGACTGTTTTACACAATTTTTCCTTTATAACATGTAAATAACTAAATTCATTACATGAATTTTTCTTGTTTAGTAACTTTATTTTTTTTGCCCTTCACTTTGAAGCCTTCTTTACATGTTATTTTACATAAAACATACAAAATTAGAAGGTAGAAATCTTTGTGTAATTCGCAAAATGATAGAAGACCTTTCTAAGCAAGAAATTCATGACAGGAAATATATATATATATTAATTGGCATGTATCTATGATTTGTTGTAGATAAGTCTCATTTTGTTTTTTTAAATATTCAGCACAAAACTGTTAACATAGATCCCATTGTATTTAAGGCACAAAACCACAACAATTATTCAACAAATAATATATTTGCCTTACTTGTTGAAAGGGAAATAACATTTTTCTTACTTAGCAAATAGAAAGAATCATTAGGAACAAGATAAATTTGGATGAATTCATTAAAATGAAAACATTTTTGTCCAACTGACATTTGTTGTCATTATCATCACAGTCATAACAACAAAAAATAAAAGTGAAAGAAAAAGAAAATACATGTGGAGGAAAGATTTTTGGCAAATATAAAAACATGACATTTTGAATAGTAATGAACTGTTAAAAATTCCCTTAACACAGTAGATAAATGACCAAATTTTAATGACCAATTTAAAAAGAACAAAAATATGTTGTTAATAACACAAATAAAATATTCAGTCTCACTAATCAAAGAGATAAAAATTTCAGAAACTTCAAGATGCTATCTCCCACTAATCAAATTAGCAAAAAATTTTTAAAGGCAGCAAAACTCAGTGCTGGCAATTTCAGAGAAGCAGATATAAACTTAGATATTTATTTCTTCCTGGTAGAATTGTGGACCTGTAGAATTTTATTTACTACTGTCTGGAAATATGCAGTGAAAATTACAACAAAAAAAAATCATATCCTTGAGCATATGCTTTTTAAATGTTATGAAAAACCACAACAAAAAATAGTCTGTTAAAAGATTTAAGAGCATTGAGTTTGTCAGGAACCCAAATTTGAATTCTACTTACCATCTATGAGACTTTAAGCATGTTGAAGTCTTTGGAAATCTTATCAAGATTCCTCCTATGAGAGAGTTGGATTAAATGATACATGAATAATCCTAGATTAACTTTTCTAGCTATATAGGTATACTCTATAATAACATTATTTGAAGCCTAAATGTCCAATAGAAGGGATGTTGTTAAATTATTGTAATAAAATGCTGTGATATAATTAGGGCCAAAAAATTCAAGAAAGATAATGAAGTTTAAGTGAGAACTTTTTGTAATAATACTAATTTTGTGGGCATGAAGAACAGTATATGAAATACGACCATGTAAGATGAAAAACAAAAATTTTGATGACTTTTAAGAATAACTAAGACATATATGTCAGAATTTGTTTATTTTACTAAAACTAAAGATCGAATTTATTTTTTTTGAAGCATGAAAATTTTATCTGAAATAAAATAAACCCCTAAGTCATGTGAAAACATGCATTTCTTCTGCTTCTGTCATTGACAAATCACAGGACCACTCATCTAATTTCATTGGCAAAAACAAAGCCTAATTTGTAAAGAAATGGCTAAGAAGTGGGGGAAATACACCCAATAAAGTAATCCCTAAAATCTAAAATTCTAATACCATTTAAGGTATAGGCATGAAGCACATTTAGTAGATAGATCACTAATGTGAAGATCCTAAATAGGAAATGCTTACCTCAATAGAAAGGTAATGAAAATAAATATCTAACACTTAAAAATATTGATTCAAGTCTTATGTCAGTGTTTTCATTTCTTTTTTTCCTATAGCAGTCATATTATTATTAATATTAGTGCCAGGGACAACTAGATGGCACAGTGGATACAGCTCTGGCCCTGCAGTCAGGAGAATTATAGTTTTTTTGGGTTATTTGTTTGTTTGTTTGTCTGTTGTTTTTTTTTGTTCCAAGCTTTTCGCCTCCTTCCCCTCACCCCTAGATGAGAGGCAATCTAATACATGCTAAATATGTTAAATTATATGATATCCAATATATGTATACATATCTATAGTTATCTTACTGCACAAGAAATATCAGATCTAGAAAAAACAACCTAAGAAGGAAAACAAAATGCAAGGAAATATTCACAGAAAGTGTTAAAATGCTGTGTTGTGGTCCACGCTCAGTTCCCACAGGCCTCTCTCTGGATGTATATGACTATCTTCATTGCTGAACAATAGGAACTGGTTTGAATCACATCATTGTTGATGAGAACCATGCCCTTCAGAATTGATCATCATATAATCTTGTTGTTGCCGTGTATAATGATCTCCTGGTTCTGCTTGTTTCACTCAGCATCAGTTCATGCAAGTCTCTCCATGCCTCTCTGAAATTGTCCTGCTGGTCGTTTCTTACAGAGCAATAATATTCCATAACATTCATATACAATAATTTATTCAGCCATTCTTCAATTGATGGGCATCCATTCAGTTTCCAGTTTCTAGCCACTACAAAAAGGGCTACCACAAATATTTTTGCACATGTGGGTCCCTTTCCCTCCTTTAAGATCACTTTGAGATATAGGCCCAATAAAAACACTGCTGGGTCAAATGGTATGCACAGTTTGATAACTTGAGCATAGTTCCAAATTGCTCTCCAGAATGGTTGGATCCGTTCAGTTCCACCAACAATGTATCAGTGTCCCAGTTTTCCCACATCCCCTCCAACATTCATCATTTTCTTTTCCTGTCATCTTAGCCAATCTGACAGTGTGTAGTGGTATCTCAGAGTTGTCTTAATTTGCATTTCTCTGATCAATAGTGATTTGGAACACCTTTTCATGTGACTAGAATTAGTTTCAATTTTTTCATCTGAAAATTGTCTGTTCATATCTTTTGACCATTTATCAGTTGGAGAATGGTTTGAATTCTTATATATTTGAGTCAATTCTCTATATATTTTAGAAGTGAGGCCTTTATCAGAATCTTTGAATGTAAAAATGTTTTCTCAGTTTATTGCTTCCCTTCTAATCTTGTCTGCATTCATTTTGTTTGTACAAAAACTTTTTAACTTGATATAGTCAAAATTATCTATTTTTTTGATTAATGATGATCTCTAGTTCTTCTTTGGTCACAAATTCCTTCTGCCTCCACAGGTCTGAGAGGTAAACCATCCTACATTGTTCTAGTTTGTTTATAATATCATTCTTTATGTCTAGATCATGAATCCATTTTGACCTTATCTTGGTATACAGTGTTAGGTGTGGGTCAGTGCCTAGTTTCTTCCATGCTAGTTTCCAATTTTCTCAGCAGTTTTTGTCAAATAGTGAGTTTTTATCCCAAAAACTGAAGTCTTCGGGTTTATCAAACACTAGATTACTATAGTGATTAACTATTTTGTCCTGTGAACCTAACCTATTCCACTCATCCACTACTCTGTTTCTTAGCCAGTATAAAGAGCAAATTTAATCATTAAGATTTTAATAATTTTTTAAAAGAATAATAGAACACTTCAGCACTCAGAGTCAGTCAAGGAACATAGACTGAGAGAAACTTTACTCCTCTCTTGGGGGTGCTAAGTGGTGCACTGCATAGAGTGCCAGATCGGAAGTTGGGAATACTTATCTTCCCCGGTTCAGATTTAGCCTCAAACACTTGCTAGCTATGTGACCCTACATAAGTCCCTTAACCCTGTTTGCCTTAATTTCCTTATCTGTAAAATGAACTGGAGAAGGAAATGGTAAACCATTTCAGTATCTTTTTCAAGAAAACTCCAGATGTTATTAAAAAGAATCAGACAAGGGGCAGCTAGATGGCGCAGTGGTTAGAGCACCAGCCCTGAAGTCAGGAAGACCTGAGTTCAAATTTGCTCTCAGACACTTAACATTCCCTAGCTGTGTGACTCTGGGCAAGCCACTTAACCCCAATTGCCTCAGCAAAAAAAGCAAAAAAAAAAAAAAAAAAAGAATCAGACACAATTGAAACAACTGGACAACAACATAGCCTTCTCAGCATTGTATGTGGTGTCTTAAAGAATAAAATAAAAAAGATTATAAATGCCTGTGTCCACAAAAGAAACGTAAAATCTGTTTGAAGCACACATGAATTACTTATCAAACAAATAGTGTCTGGTACATTGTGAATAATTAATTTTTTTGATTTCCTGTTTCAATATAAGTAGGTATATAAAATTTATCATCTAGTTAGGCTAACTTTAAAATATATAGGAGCTCAAAAAAAGTGTGGTAATAAAAGTTCAGGAAGAAATGGTATTAAATGTGTATATTTATAGATATATATGTTATTTCATATATATATATTTCTATGTATAGATATGTGTGTTTAAATTGACATAAATGTGATGACTTTTAAGAGCATGAGCAGGTTATTCAAAGGATTTGAGATAATTGGTATGGTGCCATCAGAGAAGAAAGAGAAAGCATTCCAAGTATAAGGAGTCTAATGTGAGGAATTAAAGGCCTAAGTAGTATATTGTGTTACTAAAACAATGACAGGCCACCCACATGGCTACAATGGAGTGCCTGCTTTGGGGTCCAGTAGGAAATAAGCTATCATAGGAAGCATACTGCCAATTATAAAAGGCAGGCGGGATTAGAGCTCAGTACACAGAGGGATTTGAACATTTTGAACATAGGAGTGACATGGGGAGACTGAAATTTAAGGTAGATTGGTCTGGCAGTAGGATGTACTGGAGGAGAAAGAAAGTATAGTAAGGTGAACATATTATTAATTTAGGCACAAGATAATAAAAGCCTGGAATAAGAAGATTGCATTGGGATTGGGGAAAGAAGGACAAATCTTTTCAAAAGAAGCTGAATGTTGATTTTGAAGTTAAATGAGGACCTGGGGTACAGAGCTTAGTTCTACTTATTATCCATGTGACAGTAGACAAATCAGGTGACTGCTAATATAAATGGTTAACTACATGACCTCTAAGATTCTTCCTAGCTTTCAATTAATTATCCTATATTTTATATATATAGATATGTGTGCGGATGTATATTTTTATGTATGTATGTATGTATGTTTAAATATATTTATATAAATGGGGAAAGAGATTTTTAAAAAGCATTTTTGTCACTTAGTAATATCCTTTCTCTTTCCTTTTTCATGCTCCACATTCCCTTGTGTAACAAAAATGAATTAGAGAAAACAAATTAATTTATTGGCCACATCTGACAAAGTTTGCCTTTTTCTGTGTCTCTAGTCCATCTCTTTAAAGAGAGTAGGATAGCATTCTTTACTGCAAGTATGAGCCTAGATTTTTCAAACCAGAGACTCATGAGTTTAAATTCATTCCTGTCAAAATTCTAGGAAATATTAAAAGCGTAATTTTCAACTATGTTAAAAAAAAGTATTAGTAACTTAAAGCCAACATAGATTCATTAAGAACAAGTTATGCCAAATTAGCCTTCTCTTTTTCTGACAAGCTTATCTCCTATCTTTGACAAGATAAACATCAACCTTATTCAAAAAGATTTTGCCAATCCCTTTCTAATATTAGGTAGCTAGATATATTAGTGGATAGACCTATAGCCATAAAAACCTGAATTTGAAACCTGCCTCTCTTCTCCCACCTGCAAAATGGAGATAATAGCTGGAAAATCAAGACATCATCCTCATGGTGTCATTAGTACCCTTTGATAACAAAAAATGAACAACAAAATATTAACCATCTCCCTCCCAGAGTGGTTGTAAAGATAAAAATGACATAGTATTTGTAAAACACTTTGCAAACCTTAAAATGCTATTCAAGTGTTGGCTGCTGTAATTATTATTTTTAATGCTTTTCCTCTAAGATGAT
Source organism: Myrmecobius fasciatus (assembly GCA_023553655.1). Classification (NCBI taxonomy): domain Eukaryota; kingdom Metazoa; phylum Chordata; class Mammalia; order Dasyuromorphia; family Myrmecobiidae; genus Myrmecobius; species Myrmecobius fasciatus. Next base: position 158,813 of record JAJPUD010001527.1, on the reverse strand, counting down.
CTCTAATCTATTTTAATTTGTTTGCATGTTATCTCTTATACTGTGAGCTTTTCCAGAGCAGGGATCTTTTGTTGGCCTATCTTTGAATCCCCAGCACTCAGCTCAGCTCTGGCACATACATATATACATGCTTATTGAATTGTCTAATGCCATAGGAAAGATTCTGGCCTTGTTTTATTCAATGTTCTGTGTGTGTGTGTGTGTGGTATGTTTACCAGTAATTTGAATAAAAACCTGGTTGACATGTTTATCAAATTTGTATATTCAATCTTTTGTGGGACCTATATTCTGAGCCTAGAGTTGTTTTTTTTAATTTTTTTTTAAATTTTATTTTATTTGCATAACATATGTGTGGGTAATTCTTCAACAATAACCCTTACATAGCTTTCCGTTACAAATTTTCCCCCCAACTTCCCCACCCCTCCCCTAGATGGCAGGATATCCACTACATGTTAATTATGTTAAAATATTTAAGCCTAGAGTTTTTAATGGGATAACCAGGATCAGAAAAGCAAAAAATAAAATAACAGCTTACATGTCTATAATATAGGAGTTCATGTGTGGGAGTTCACTTGTGTAGTAGATTATGTACTGGACTTGGAGTTAGAAATTCCTGGGTTTTGATTCCTCTTCAGAAATACTTATTAGCAATCTGACTCCTGGGAGCTCCTTTACTCTCTCTGGGCCTCAGTTCCTCATCTGTAAAATGAGAAGGTTGAAATCAGTGGGCTCTTAAGGCTTCATTATAGCTCTAAATTTATGATTTTATGATCAATGAAACTATCTCAGTCTGTTAATAAACATTAAGCACCTACTTGATGCCAGGCATTTTGCTAAATTTTGGAGATATAATAAGGGATAAAAAAAATTGGTCCCTGTCCTGTAGCACACAGCCAATGGAGGATACAATGTGCAAATGTAAACAAAGCAAACGTACAGCATAAATAAGAAATAATTAATAAAAATAATATGCCAAAATTAAGTGGGGTAGTGGAATGTGTTTTGTTGGGAAATAGTGAGTTCCCCCTAACATCATTTGAGATCTCAGATGAGCACTATATAGAGAGAACTTTGATAGAGTGGATTTGGACTACATGATCTGTGAGATAATTTCTAGCCTTGAGATTCTGTTTCTGTTACTGGATAAATGGGATGAAAGGGAGAACAAAACAAAACTGAAGTGATAATTCTGGTGACCAAGAAAATTGTGATATCTTGACAAAAAGTGGGAGTTTCCACATAAATGGTAATTCAGTATGCCCTTATTTGAATTTCTGTAACTGACAGTGAAAATATCATGGGAATTATAAATGGTTTACAATTTATGTATGGTATTATGCTTCAATGTATTTTAAAATTTGTATCCTCTTTTATTAATAGCCAGTTGAATTGAAATATGAATTTTAGTTTTGGGAATTTCCTGCAGTACTGGGAGCTCATCTTTCTCTGATTCCTTCTTTCTACTTGATTCACTTTCTCACTTGGTCTTAGAGACAGGTAGGTTTAATGAGTTTTTTAGGGGAAGGAGGGCAGTAGAAAGAAGGGAAAAATAGCCCTGCCACAGAAAACCCCAAATTTCTTTTATTTTGCTTCAACACTTAGGTCAAAATGTCAAAAAAAAAGAGAAACAGTAAGGAGGAAGGTTATTCCAGTACTACCTTGTTTTTTGCTAGCAGAATCCCATCTTGCTTTCATGTCCTCTTCTCAAACTTCCATTCCTCATATGAGCATTTTATCTTATTTCTCTCCTTACCCCAAAAACCCTTCTCCAATTTCTTAGCTCTTTCTTCTCCCCCAAACAGCCTTTAGGATCCACTAAAGCATAAATTGAAAGTGATCACAACATAGTAGTTTCAAAGCCAGGTCACTTAAACCCTAGACAACTCTCTAAGACTGATTTTCTATTTCAGAGAAGGTACAAACTCATTCCCTCATCCTTATGCAAATGAAATCACAGGCCTCATCCCCGTCCTGTTATGAGTTTGTCAAAATTATTTTTATATCAAAATCACTACTAGGAAATAAAAGCTTAAGGAATTTTTCCCCTTGTTGATAGTTTGTTGACTATTTCCACAAAATATCAGAAAGGATGAATTTTTCAGATTATGATAATATCTGGCATTTGTATAGACTTATCAGGTTTATAAAATGTTTTACATATATATATATATATATTTTTTTTTTTGTTTCTCAAAGCGTAAGTACTATTATCAGCTTTAGTTTACAGATGAAGAAACTGAATCAGAAAACAATTAAATACATATTGGGGGCACGGTACTATATAGAAAAAATATTTTTTTGAAACAAATAACAACCTTTTTTTTTTTTTTGCCTTAGTAAAGCAAATTTTAGTGCTTCTTCTTTAGTGTCTTTTCCACTGACAAAATGAAATCAATTTCTGCTGTTAAGCTATTTTGACAGTACCAATAATTCCTTTTTTTTTTTTCTTTCACTGCTTTTAATACACATTTTGCTTTATGAATCATGTTGGGAGAGAAAAATCAGAGCAAAAGGGGAAAACCATGGAAGAGGAAAAAAAAACAGAAAAAAGAAGTGAACATAGCATGTGTTGATTTTCATTCAATCTCTATAGTTCTATTTCTGGATGCAGATGGCATTTTCTGTCAGTCTTTTGGGATGGCCTTGGATCACTGAATCACTGAGAAGAACCAAGTCTTTCATAGTTGATCATTACACATTCTTGCTGTTTTTGTGTATAATTTATTCCTGATTCTGCTTGTCTTACTCAGCATCAGTTCATGTAAATCTTTCCAGGCCTTTTTAAAATCATCTTATTTATCTTTTTATAGAACAATCATATTTCATTTATCTTCATATATCACAACTTATTCAGCCATTTCCCAATTGATAGGCATCTACTTATTTTCCAATTCTTTGGTACCATAATAAGAGCTATCATAATGACTTTTAATGTTAAAGTAGTAAGAGTCTGAGGAAAAATAGGTCATAAACTATGTCTTCCTTATTTATTCACATGAGAAATCCACATTTCAGGTATAGGTTTATGATAAGTTGACTTTACTTCTTACTGAACTTCATCTTAAATTCAGAAACAAGCAAGCAACTTAAGTCTTTATCCCATGTGTGCTAGGATGGTAGGTGTCAGTAAAGAAGAAGAAACTGGCATTTTACAAAAAATGAGGGTTTTTGAGTAGCTTCTTTCATAGCTGCTCTGAATGTCGGTCATCAGCAGATATTTATTTTTAAGTGTTTATTATCTGTCAGGCATTGAGCTAAGAATTCAGGGACATAAAAATGAGTAGTTCCTGTCCTCAAAAAGCTAACATTCTGTTTGGCAGCCCTTTTTGTAGTGGCTAGAAACTGGAAACTGAATGGATGCCCTTCAGCTGGAGAATAGCTGAATAAATTATGGTATATGAATATTATGGAATATTATTGTTCTGTGAGAAATAACCAGCAGGATGATTTCAGAGAGGCCTGGAGAGACTTGCATGAACTGATGCTGAGTGAAGTGAGCAGAACCAGGAGATCATTATTCACGGCAACAACAATACTATATGATGATCAATTCTGATGGACATGGATCTCTTCAACCATGAAATGTTTCAAACCACTTACAATTGTTCACTGAAGAAAGCCATATACACCCAGAGAGAGGGATGTGAAATGTGGACCACAACATAACATTTTCATGCTCTCTATTGAGGTTTGCTTGCATTGTGTTTCCTTTATCTGATTTTTCTTTCTTGTACATAAGATTTTTCTTGCACAACAATGATAAGTGTGGAAATATGTATACATATATTCGATTTGTCAAGTATTTTAACTTAATTAACATGTAGTGGACATCCTGCCATCTGGGGGAGAGGTGGGGACTGCGGGTAAAATTTGTAACAGAAAGCTTTGTAAAGATCAATGCTGAGGAACTACCCATACATATGTTATGCAAATAAAAATTTTTTTAAAAAGAAGCTAATATTCTAATGGGAGAGATGCCATTTAAATAACTAGAGAAAGAGTAGATGGGGGAAGCAATATCAGAAGAAGAAATTAGCATCTGGGAATTTGGAGAAAGGGCTCTTGAGGTGAAATTCAGTTGAGTCTTAAAGGAAGCCAGGGTAATTAAATGGATAAAGTGAGATGGGAAAGGACTCTAGGAAGCTAGTGCAAAGGTAGGAAAGAGATTAGAGTGTACATGTTATATGTGAACAAGAGCCAATAGGCAACTGGATCTTTGAGTTTGTTAAGGCGAGAGGTCCAGGATGTGAGCATCCTTTCAATGCCAAACAAACAGATTTATATTTGAACCTGGAAATAATGAGACATTGGAATTTGAGGAAGGAGTCAGGAGAAGTGATTTGATCAAGACTCTACTTGACAAAAAAAAAAAAAAAAAACATTTATTGAGTATCTCCTATGACTAGGCATCTGTTTTGTAAAAAGACTATTTCTCTGAAGTTATTAAGTATTCGAGACTACCTGAGTTTCATCCCTGCCTCTGCTGTTCGCTGAAATTCCTTGACCTTGGATAAGTCATTCTTCAGAGTAATGAGTTTCTCACCTATAAAATAAGGTTATGCTTTTGAAGGCTTCTAAGCATCTTTCCTGTTTAAAATACAGTGTTATGAAACTATATTCTTTTTCTTCTTAATTCTCTGTTTCTGATTTCCATTACAACGTTGTGTAAAGTGAAGAGGAAGTTATTTCCTTCATAACACTCACTTTATCCTTCTCCTCTTTGTGACCATTATGATATAGAGTTTTAAGAGTTTGGTGGTATGAGAGACCTGTCTTTTGTTTTGTGGTATTCTCTTCCAATTTTCCAACTCTGGGAGCGAGTTTTCTCTGAGTGAAGGTCCTGTTTATCTCTACTCAGGGTTAATTAAGCCTTAGGGCAGTGTTTAGAAAGGGACAGTGTTGAGATCTTGCCAGTAATTGGAAGGTACAGACTTCATCAAACCATTGTTCCTAACCAAGGGAAGTAAAAATATGGTGGTCTTCAAGTGAGTTTTGTTTTGTTTTTAAATACTGAATGGGAGCTCTCCATTTTAATTAGTACAGATAAAATTTTGAGAATTTTGTTCATTTTCTAATTTATTTTTTTTTAGTGAAAGAATATTTTCTTTCCTTTTGTTTCTTTGTGAAATTATACTATTTCTAATGAAATTAGATTTTCAAATAAGAAACTCACCCCAATTCCTATGATTCACATTCATAAGCCAAAGCTTCCTACTATTATATCAGATATAGAAGCAGATATTATACATCTTTCACTTAATGCATGTGGTCTTAGGGAAAACTGGATAGTAGAAGGAAAATAATTTTTATAAAATTCCTATTACACAATATCCAATGGTGTTCTCCACAAACTCCCATCTTCTCTGTTCAACATGTCTTTTGTCAAGGTTGTCTCCATGACTAAAATGCTTTTCCTTTTTATCTCTGACTCTTGGGCTTCAGTTTTGGGCAAAAGTGAGCTCAAACATCACCTTCTCCAAGTGAGACTTTATTATTTCACTAATGTCATCTTCCATCCCATCCTCTTGTATGTATTTTGTTATCCTTAGTTGAGTGTAAGTTTTAAGCGCAGAATTTGCTTGATTTTTCTATATATGTTCCTATTGCCCACTATAGTGCCAGTCAAGTCAACAAGTGCTTAAACACCTATTGTGTGGGAACCAAGATTATAAGGTCTGGAAATACAAAGACATAGTAGGAATGTAAAAGCTAAACATTTTGTCTTCATTGACTCATTTGAGGCTCGCATCAGCATTGATTTAGGAAATATAAGTATCTTATAGGTAAAACAGCCAAAGCTCCGAGAAGTTGAGGGACTTGGTCATAGTCATAGAATTTATGACTATTAGAGGCAGCATTTGAATGTAGGTTTTCTGGACTTTGGATCCATTACTAAAACAAGTTGCTTAGAGACTGGTGCAAAAAAAAAATTAACTTCTTTTTGGGGACAAAGGGGAGGCAATGCAATCAGGGTTAAATGATTTGCCTGTGATCACATAGTTAGTATTGATCAAGCACCTGAGGCAAGATTTGAACGCAGGTTCTCCTGACTCCAAGGATGGTTCTGTATCTACTGTGGCAATAGTGCTTAAAGCTGCAGGTTCTCATATAATAGTTGACATAATAAAATAATAATTACTTTTAACAGTAGCATAAATGTAGCTCCTGCTATGAGCCAGGCATAGATAGTGCTTAATGCTTTCTGAATATTGTCTCATTTGATCCTCACAACAGTCCTCAGAGGTATTATTATTATCTGTATTTTACATTTGAGGAAATTGAGGCATCCAGAAATTAAGTGGTTTGATCCTAATAAGTATCTGAGACTGGATTTGAACTTGAGTTTTCCTAACTTCAGGCCAGTTTCTCTCTCAACTGGGCCACCTAGCTGACTTACTGATCCTACTTGAATTCTGTGCTTTTTAAAAACAGCATTAGCAAGTTTTACTTTAATCATATCTAGGGTTGTAAGCCATAAACATCACCACAGTGACCTGGCTTTTACTTGGCATTTGGTCTTGGGAGCAACTAGGTGGCATGGTGGTTCGACTGTGGGACCTGATGACTTCAAATTCAGCCTCATATTCATTAGCTGTATGACCCTGCAAAAATTAGTCAATCCCTATTTGCCTCAGTTGCCTCATCTGTAAAATGAAGTAAGAATAGCACCTACCTCTCAAGGTTGTGATGATCAAATGAAATAATAATTATAAAATGCTTATTATTAGCATAGTGTCTGGCCCCATATTATTATTATTTTTATTATTAATTTGGTAAAGAAGGTAATCAAAGAAGTGTTCAAGGCAAAAACATTCACTTGAAACTTTTTTCTCCAGTCCTAGTGAATTTAAAAGGCATTTTAACACTATCTTATGTCACCAGTTATTTTCAAGACACTATCATCTGAAACCAAAAAAGTGATACTGCTGTGAATGTGTGAATACCTCCTTGCTGCATGTAATCAGGGGATGCTGATGGCTTTAGTAGCTATTTAAGTGACTTGCAGAATAGTCATATTTATAATGCCTTGCAAAGTGTTCTTTGGATGACTTCTCCCTTCCCCCACAAAGGAAAACAAACATGGTTTGTTTGATTAGTTGTTTTGGGGTGTGTGTGTGTGTGTGTGTGTGTGTGTGTGTGTGTGTGTTAGGAAAATCTAAAATGAGTTTGTGGAGTGGTGTTTTCATTTTTTTCCCCTTTCTAGCCAAAATAAGCGGGTAGAATTTCTTCTCTTTTCTAAACTGGAACAAACTCTTTGACAGATGTACATTCTGACAGAAAAAAGTAGTTGAACTTCATTGTCTTCTGTAACATTAGAAACATGAGGATCCAAAATAATTCCACTTCATTATATAGTTTATTATAAAAGATTCCAGTATTGAGCTGATTTTCAACCTCTGGAAATTCTGGTAATCTTTAAAGCTCTCTTTAGAAAATCTGAAAATTATGGTATCATTTTTGCTGTGTTTTTCTATAAAATATTAGAAGTAGGGATTGTGTGTGTATGTATGAAAACTGTAGCACTCGTCTTTCTGTTCAAATTAATATTGTAAATTGCTCTAGTGAGATGGCGGGAGTATGGTGGGCCTAAAGTAGAGGAATTAAAATTATTCCAATAAAATGGTTTAATTTATGCCTCTGCAGTTAAGCAGTGCTCCTGGTTAACAGAAATACCCTTCAGCTACACAGGATTTTGGAGGGTTGGAGGGCACTCATTTGCACATAAATAGCCATTAACTGATAAATTCCCAGAGGTCTCCTGTTGCATGTTAGTGGTTCTGACCTACTTAGCTAGCTTAAATTTGTTTTACAGAATTATTATAATTCCATCCCTGGTACTTAAACTTTGTGATTAATGCATGCCTCACAATACAATTAAAGTATAATTACACAGTTTTGCAGTTTGCTATCATGGTGTTATTATTATTATTACAAAGAGCTGGGTTTTGCAAATATTAGAAGAATTAGGGTTCTGATACTCATCACTTTTGCTGTTATTATGTGATTATGTTAAATGGGACCCCTTTATGTCTGAAGAATGGATTGGAGAGAGGTGAATCATTAAATAGCACAGCAGATAGTTTGAAAAAGATTGAACCACAGAAATGAGAAATGTGGTTATTTCTGAGAGATGCCTTGGTTGACAGGTAGAAACTCACTTGCTCACTGATCATAAGTCCTTGAAATACACTGAAACTTTGTACTATTCCTTGCTTAATAATATTGGACTAAAATTTTGAAGGCAGCATGTATAATGCAATAAATGTTGGAATTTGGAGCCAGGAGACCAAGATTTTTAACCTTGCCTTTGTTATTGACTGCTTTTAGCCCTAGTTTCCTTTTCTGTCAAATTAAAGTGTTTGACTAGATCATCTCTAAAGTACTTTCCAGCTCTAAAATTCATTGATTTTTAACATAGTTGATTTGAAATGTACTTTTGTGTGAAGTTTTATTTTGGATATGTCATTTTATGTAGATTCCTTTTTATTGGTTGAAATAAAGATTTGTCATTTGCTTGCTTTCTTCCTATTGCAAAGACTTTGAAATTATAACAGCCATGGGGAAAATTCTCTGTAGGACATTATTATTGCTGATAATGGCAATTTAAAGTTAGGGAAACAAAATATTTAGCTTGTTTTCAGTTCTGAATTATTTAAAAAGTTGTACTTATATATAGTAATTTGGGAGAGAAATCATTGAAAATTTCATTTGCCAAGTTATCTGAACACAAAAGCTTTTCTCATAATTTTCATAAGTGACTGGTTTTGGTCTATTTGTCTTTCTTGTCTGATAGCAGTAAAGATTTGAAATAAACTATCAGCATGTCCCAATATCTGGCAAACACTAGTTATTATTTATTAATAAGTGGAAGTAGATGATTTCATCATCAGCTATAGTTGGTGGAATTTAGCATTCCCATAGTTTTTCCTATTAAATATATTTTTGAAAAGTAGTATATTTAGAAGTTTTGTTTTATTTTATTTCCATTCACTGACACTACAAAAGTGTAAGGGTTTTCCAGAAAGGGGAAAACTGGTCAGCAGTAGAAGCTGTTTTGTGAAGTTGACTTACAACAATTAGCCTTCTATAAAGAGAAAACAGTTACCATGTAATAATCAAGATTGATGAATTCAAAAATCCATTGATTGTCCCAGCTCTGGGTAGATTAGGTGCAGACTTGCTTCAAGGAGTGGAATTTATGAAATGTTTGCTGCATCCAGCAAGCAGAGCTGCTATAATACAGCTGCCTCCTCAGTGGTTTGCTTTGATCCTGTGGAATGAAAGGACAGGAGGATCAGCTCAGGTCTAAATGAGATTACAGCTGGTTCTGCAGCTTATCTGGTCTATTGCCAACTAGTGTGGCTTTGCACGTCCTAAGGGGTTTACAACAGAAACTGTTTATTGAGTATCATCGGTTTACTCAACACAAGCAGGCTAATCCGGCCCAGCCTCAGCATGTTGTAGAATTGTGCAGGAGCCAAACCAAAAGCTGGTGTAGCCAGGGCCTCTAGAGCCCTTTGTCTCGCTTCATATTGATTTTACCTGAGTTAAAGACAGTCAAAATAAAACCAATAACCAGTCCTATTGTGAGCAAAAGGTTAATCTTACCTAAAATCTTACAAAAAAGCATCTGTTAACCCTAGAAGGGACATCAGCCTTGCCTTGCCTTTCCACTCAAGAGGGATTTTCTAGTTTTGAATTTTGAAGAACAAGATAAGAAAAACAGCTTAAAAGATCTTGGCCAGGCAACCCTCGTTTAACAGTGCTGTAACAAATGGTTTTGTATGTGAAATATGGGATGATTTTGAGGTTTTTGTTTGTATTTGGTTTTTTTTTTAAGAGTAGCAGTTTTTGCTTTATATTTATATTTGCTTTACATTATGTTTATAAATATAAATATGCAGTTATATATATATATATATTTGCTTTCTAAAAATCCAGACAGTTTTACTTTAGTGTGGCAGAGAAAATTCATGAAATCAGAGAAGGCAGATGTGAAGGCGGCAAAAACATCTCAGTTGCTCCTATTTATTTCCAGCAGTACTAAAGTTTGTTGGTTGATGATTCCTTGATAAATGGCACACTTTTGGAATAGAAGAAGGCAGGTGATTAGACATAAGTATTAAAAATGCAAAGCTCTGATAAATACAACTGTGTGTATTTAATTATTCTGCTTACTGTAATACTTTGTGGGACATGATGAGTTTTTTACAGTGTGGGAACTTTTCTCCAATGAAGATCACAAACCTTTTGTACTTTCTCATCCTTTATGATTTTCATTCTGTGTGTCTTTTCATAAAACCTCTGTCAAGGATTCACTGTGGACCAGAGGTCTTTCTTTTTTATTTTAATTTTAAATTTTCACATATTTATTTGTTCACTCATTTGTTTATTTTTTAATGTGTAGGATTATAAGAATATTGCTATGTGTCTTACTTCTATTTCTAATTGTTTCAACTACGATGTCTTTTATGCCACTTTTTTTTTCTATACAGACCTCATCATTTGTAATGCCCTTCAGCCTTACCATAAGTAAGTGCCATTGCTTTTTAATTGATATATCATTTTATTTCTTCCAGGACTAAGATATTATGTGATTTTTAGTCATTGTAGAATTATTGGGAGAATATTAGTTGGTGTTGAAGACCTGCTTTTTTGTAGAAGCAAGCAACTGGAGGTCATAGGAAGTTTTGAGTGGCCAAATGAATTACAATTTGATTTCTTCTGCCTACTTAGGTCCAGCTCATTGTCACTTTCTGGCAGATAGTTGAGATTATGAATAACCGAAAGATTTGTAATTTTATCAGAATGGATAATCTATCCTCCAGCACACTTATCCTGAGTTCCTCTCTGATTTAGAAATCAGTTTTTTCTTTTCTTTTTAAGTAGCTAGTTTTTGAGAATTTCAGTGGCTTGAAATTATTGTGACTAACCTGGTGATGTGGTCCTCTATTTTAGCTAATCTGGTCTTTGGACAAAAGACATTTGTTCACCAGTCCTGTGCTCTAGGCTTCTTTGTGACTGCAGGACATGACATTGCTTTAAAGTTTAAAGAATCCACTGTTACTCTGTATCGTAAAGCTAAGCATAGAATTTTAACAGATTACCTGTGCATATATATTAGGTTGGGAGTCATAGACTTAGAGTAGAAAAAGACTTCAGGAGCCTTCTATTTCAAACTCGTTTTTAACATTAAGAAAACAGCCCCGGAAATCATCTTTACATTTAATGGTTCTGATAAAGGCCCCATTTCTGAAATATATAGAGAATTGTCTCATATATATAAGAATTCAAGCCACTCTTCAATAGATAAGTGGTCAAGGGATATGAACAGACAATTTTCAGATGATGAAATTAAAACCATCTCTAGTCATATGAAAAGTTGCTCCAAATCACTATTGATCAGAGAAATGCAAATTAAGACAACCCTGAGGTACCACTACACACCTGTCAGATTGGCTAAAATGACAGGAAAAGATAACGATGAATGTTGGAGGGGATGTGGGAAAACTGGGACACTAATACATTGTTGGTGGAACTGTGAACGGATCCAACCATTCTGGAGAGCAATTTGGAGCTATGCTCAAAAAGTTGTCAAACTGTGCATACCCTTTGACCCAGCAGTGTTTCTACTGGGCCTATATCCCAAAGAGATCTTAGAGGAGGGAAAGGGACCCACATGTGCAAGAATGTTTGTGGCAGCCCTTTTTGTAGTGGCTAGAAACTGGAAACTGAAGGGATGCCTATCAATTGGAGAGTGGCTGAATAAATTAGGGTATATGAATATTATGGAATATTATTGCTCTGTAAGAAATGACCAGCAGGACGATTTCAGAGAGGCCTGGAGGGACTTGCATGAACTGATGCTGAGTGAAACGAGCAGAACCAGGAGATCATCATACACAGCAACAACAATATTACATGATGATCAATTCTGATGGACATGGCTCTCTGCAACAAAGAATTGTCTCAAACCAGTTCCAATTGTTCACTGAAGAAAACCATATACACCCGGAGAGAGGGAAATGAAATATGGATCACAACGCAACATTTTCATGATCTCTATTGACATTTGCTTGCATTGTGTTGCCTTTCTCTGATTTTTTTTTTTTCTTGTAGATAGGATTTTTCTTGCATAACTTCTCAAGCATTTCAACATTATTAACATGTAGTGGACTTCCTGCCATCTAGGGGAGGGGAGGGGACTGGGGGTAAAATTTGTAATGGAAAGCTTTTTAAAGATCAATGTTGGTGAACTACCCATACATATGTTATACAAATAAAAAGCTTTAATAAAAAAAAATAAAGAAAGAAAGAAAAAAAAAGAAAACAGCCCCAAGAAGGTGAGATAGCTAATTTGCCCAAGAGGTAATAAGTGTCACTGGCAGGAACTGAATGTAGACCCTTTGATCCAATATTTTTTTTCTATTGGGTCATAGTCTTCAACCCTTGAATAGTAGAAAATCTCCTTGATGTAGTCCATTGTCTGTACACGCTAGAATTGGGAGTTATTGAAGAATGGATGAAAAATGCATACTGCTCAAATTGAATTGCAGCTTGATAGACTAATTCATTTGAATTGATTAGTTATAATAAAAGATATATAGGAAAAGACCTTCATGTTTTTTTTAATAAACTCTGATTATATATAAAATATCTGAAATAGCCTTTTATTTTTAAAAATAATTCTTCCAAAAGTCTTAGCATAGCAGAGTCTAAGTTCTTGAGATTCTTGTTTTGATCTATGTATTCCTAGTGTCCATAGTAGGATGTTGTTGAATTGAATTGAACCTCCCTGAACCTTTTGAGAGTAGCTGAATTGACTTTTCACATCTTTTCATGTATATGTTAGTCTCTCTAAATAGGAATGCTTAAAACTTTTTTTGTGTCATAAATACCTTTGGCAACCTAGTGAAGCCTATGGAACCTTTTACAAAGGGAATAAATTATATTGAAATAAAGATGGAATCTTTTTTCCCAAATAAGTTTATAGACCCCTTGAAATCTGTCACTGTGTCCATGAACCCCAAGTGAAGAATTCCTACTCTAAAATTATGTATCAATCCAAGAAATGCTTAATAAGAAAGCTTACTTTAAAATATATTACAATATAATAATTCAGTTTTCTCCTCCCAAATTAGAAAATGGTATGATGCTATCCTAAAATGATTGGCTTGGTCTAGGCTATGGTAATTGGTTGAAATCTTATGAGTAGTGGAAGAAAGTAGTATTATAGATTGGTTTTGTTTTATTATTGTTGTTATTATTTATTTTTTGTTGTTGACATCACCATAATTTTTAGCTTTCTCAGAGAGCTACTTCTTATATTAAAAAAGAGCAAAAAATTCATCAGAACTACATAAGACATTAGCCAAATACAACGTTATTAGCAATGTTCTACATCCATAGTTTTCCACCTCTGCCAAAAAGGAAAAGAAATGCATTATTATCTCTCTTCTTTAAGGCTCTTCCTGATTATTATCATGCCATAGCATTTTGATTTTGTTGTTCTTTCCATGTATATGGGTACATTGTTGTAGTCATTGTATATATTCTCTTCCTGGTTAAGCTTACTTCATTTTATGTTAATTCATGTAAAACTTCTATGCTTTTATGTAGAAACAGTGGCACAGTTAAATTCATTAAATTCATATAGTACAATTTGTTTAGCTGGTTCACAATCAGTGGTCATCTCCCCCTTTTTCCATTTTACTACCACAAATGGGGTTGCTGTAAATATTTTTGTGTACATGGGGTTTTTCTTTTTTTATCCTTGATCCTCTTGTTCTATATAGCTAGGAATATGATCTCTGGGTCAGAGTGTTAACATTTTAGTTCATTTCTAAGCATAATTCTAAATTGTTTTCAAGATATCACCATCAACTTGAATAATGCTTCTTCTCTGTACTTCAAAAAGTCACTTGCATCTTCATTATCTAGAATAGGCAAATAGGGAAGGAGACCAATAGATTACAAATACCCTCTTGTTGGGCAACTGGTTAAACCTAATATATTTTGGAAAAGCTATGAGAGAGATTAGGAACTATTGATGAAACTTGATTTTATCATTTTGAATAGTAAACTTACTATTTCTCTTTTATCTTGCATATTTTAGCAAAAACAATAATGCTAGCTTATCATTCTGTAGCACTTTGAAATTTAGACAGCACCTTCAAATTGAAGACAATGCTGAATGGTGCAAGTGAGTCAGCTCCACTACACTTCTCGCTCTAGCTATTACTTACTTGATTGCCCCATAAGCAGCATTAGGGATGGATGGTCCTACCAGCTGCATTAGTGCTAAGTAAAAGAAAAGGTGACAGCAACAGAGAGTTTAAGCAGACTTTGACAGTACCTCCAGTTTATTTCACCTAATTGGGAATGAACATGTATTCTCAGCTTTAGGTAAGTAAAAAAATGTTCCTTTGGAAACATTAGGAGGCTTTCTAAATAGACTTTGTGAAGGAATCAGTAAAAGCTGATGTTTATCTTAAAACATAAAGCTTGTCCAATATTTAAACCTAATCGACAAGATGTGTACAAGTTGAAAATGTAATATTTATCCAATCATTTCTATTCTTTCAAACCTGGCTCTAACGCAATAGGTTGTACTCATAGAGTAATAAATTTTTAGTGCATTTGGAGATAAAGGCTATTGGTGGTGATTGCTTAAACTCTTTTTGTTCAATCATCTGAATGGTGCAAATCAAAGCATTTTGTCAGACTGTGAGAAGTTTCACCTAGATATTGCTTCCCACACACGCAGGTCACCATATAAATTACGTTCATGGTTTTACAGCATAGCCGATGCTGGAAGTTAAATTGATGCCCAGTGGTGGAACTCGTAAAACATTTTCCTGTTAACACAACCAGGCAGAGTTGACATTGTTGATGGTGGCTTCGATCTAATAAACCATCGGTTCTAACAGTGATTTTTACTGTGTTTCAGAGGTGATGATGATACAAGTTTAGCAAGCCTATGGTTCTTCCTGAATGACAGAAAATTAGCTCGACTGTCTATATTACCAAATGCTGGGAAGATTCTGAGTAGGGGGTGATTGGAGCCTAATGTAACCTCGCTCTCTGAAAAGATGATGAATTACACGAACAAAATCCTTTAACTCTAACTCAATAGACACCTTCCTTCTTAAAGAATAACATTGATTTTCCAAAAAGGATGTGCAGTATTTCACCTGCTGTAAATTTGGAAACAACTCATTATCTGGTTATCATATATGCAAGTTGTCTCCTTTTCAATATCTCTCATGCAGATGGTATTAAGTGGCTCACTACTGAAGAGAGACATTTTGTTGCAAAGTCTGAAAATTGACCATCTCCTTTTTACTTATTTCTTCAGAATATTCTACGTGATTATTTTTTCTGGGGAAACTTCAAGCTTTTGAAAGCTCTTAAATTTTGAATCTGTATCATGTTCAATCTGCAAATTTGTACAGAAGAAAATAGACTTTGGCTGTAGTCACTCATATGTAGAGTGGTGGTGAACAATGGGATTAATCTAGTATATGTTTTAGAAGATTTCTTTTTATTTATTAGACATGTGAAGTTTATCTTTTTATCTGCAGAAAGTAAATTAGGTGTAAATAATTTCTAATTAAAACATTCTAGATGTTAAAGGGGAAAAAAAGCCTACTGTCTTGTTTTCATAATAAATGTCTTTTCAATACAGATTTTAAAAATACTTTGCTTCTTCAGCACCTTTGCACATGACTATTGGTGATCTTCCCATAATTCAGCTCCATTTTGTGAGAAATGGCATATCTTTTATCCACTGCTTTAACACTTCAAATCTCAGCATATGGGTAAATTTTTTATATCAGGAGATGGGCCTTTTTGATGTGCAGATAAATGTTATCAATGGTGCCATGCAGATGAGACTAGTCATATACAAATAGCATGTATCAAGCCCCAAGCATGCAGAACCAGATAAATCGGCTCATTTGCTGAAGCCTTGCAGAAAGAAATTAGTGATATAACAGAAGCCTTTGAGGCTTTCGGCCCTAATAACAGAGCTGTATAATAATGCCTATAGCTCATTGACTCAGCAGATAATCTTTTAGGAAAACACTTTTCCTTTTTCTTTCTTTTTTCTCATTCTTCCTTTTAACTTGCTGCACTAGTAGGTAAGTAGGACCTCTAGAGAGGAATTTAAAATTAAGAAGCTTTTTTTTTTTTTTTCCATGATAAATGCTGATTTGTTCTAAGGATGTTTGTTTTCATTTATCCATTTTTATGGATACATACATATGTATCTATGTATATAAGGCAACTTTTAAAAATAATTAGTGTAGGTTTTTCTCAGTGTTAAATATTTAACTGATACCGATCTGTCTGGGTCACTGAGAAGTTAAATGATTCCGCAGGGACAGCCAATGTATCTCAGAGTGGGACTTGAACTCCAGTCTCTCCAATTCTTAATCTAGCTTTATAAATAATATGCCATATTGCCATAACATGTGAGTGTGTGTTCATGCATATGTGCATGCATATGCATATTATATCTATAAATCCAGATCTAAATCTGTATGTTTCTAGATCTGTAGATATTTCTATATAGTTTCATTTATCTCCTGCATGATCTGCAGTCTCCTAGGAAGAGGACTGACACTTTCTATTCAATGATGAACATACTTGCACTTTTTTTTTTATACTGTACAACCCAGTGATTCTAAACCTAAATAGGTCATCATCCAAATCCCACTGCCTATCCTCCACTACCCATTTTCTTATTCATTTACTTCCAGACTCAGTCTTATCCAAATGCTACTCAATCTTTATGCTGTGCTTTCTAGAATGCTTGTTTCGTAGATAACATATCAGGAATCCTTTAGATCTCTCATTTTGTCTTGCTAAGTTTCAACTTTGGATCTTCACACAATCCACCACTTTTAGTCTTATGTACTGCTGAACAAAGGTATAGAAAATCAAATAACTTTTCAATTGAACATAATACAAATTTACACAGCCTCAACTGGCCTCTTACTGCTGCCGGACAATAATTCCATATCTTCCTTTTGGTTCACTATCCTACCTTCCATAGCAGCTTTTCCGAACTTTTTCATCCCTCTTCAGATCTCTCATGGCTTTTCTTCCCACCCTCTGTGCTGAGAATCTTTTCTCATATTTTACAGGAAAAACTGAGAATATTTGTCATGAGTTTCCACTTCTTTTTTCCTCCTTTCCTAGCTGTTCTCCTTTACTCTTGAATCATATGATGAGGTAGCCTTACGCGTTAAGGATGTTCAAGTCGGGGCAGCTAGTGCATAGCAATTAGAATACTGGGCTTGGAATCAGGAAGACTCATCCCCATGAGTTCGGAAACAGACTCAGAAATTTATAAACTGTGTGACCCTGTGAAAGTCATTTAATTCTGTTTGCCTCAGTTCCTCAAGTCAAATAAGTTGGAGAAGGAAATAATAAACCATTCCAGTATCTTTGCCAAGAAAATCCCAAAAGGGTCATGAAGAGTCAGATGTGATTGAAATGATGCAGCAACATCAAAAATCTATTCAACTGATCTTATTCTATCCCATCTCCTCTAACACTGCCATTACTCTCTTCCTGACTTACTCTTCATATCTACTAGCTCCTTCCCTACTGCCTATAAACATATCCATGTCTCCCACATCCTAAAAAAGAAAAAAAAAAACTTATTTTATCCTTCTGTCACTGCAAATATTGTCCTATATTTTTTCTGTCCTTTGTAACTAAATTCTTCAAAAAGTCTATAAAAGATACTTTTACTATCTCTTTTTTCACTCTCTATTTAATCCCTTCCAAACTGGTTTCTAGCCTCATCATTCCACACCAAAACTTGTATCTCCAAAGTTACCATTGTTTTTATCTTGATGATCCTCTCCTGCCTCATTACCCAAAAGATTTCTCCTCTGAATTGAAGTTTCAACTACATCCCTTCTTCTACAGGAAGACTTTCTAAACCCTTCTTAATTCTAGTGCCTTCCCTCTGTTAATTCCCCTCCCCCCCACTTAGTTTTTTTGTAATCTATTGTTGTTGGCTTGACTCCACTAAACTGTAAATTGGGGGCAAACTCATTTGCATCTTTTTCAAAAGATCGTTTTCATCCATCCTCAAACTTTATTAAACACAGTGCCTGGCACACATAGTAGGCTCTTAATAAATTATTATTATGATTGACTAGATAAATATAGGTTATATACATCCTAATTTTTTTGTACCAGATCTATGATTTCGGTGGGATAGAGAACATCCTTTAAGACACTCTGTGTGACCCACCTGATGAGGTATCTTTGTTATATAGGGGCAATGAGAGACTAATTCATTTGAAAGTGTCATTCAAGTGATATTTTAAGAATTAGAACTTGAACTAAGGCCTTCTAGATACTGTGTTTTGTTTATGTTTGTGTATCTTTATCTCTGTCTATGCAAATTCTCTCCAAGAAAGGCTCTGATCATTTAGGTGTATATGTATTTTTATACTTCATAGAAGTTAAGGGACATAGCCAAAATTTGTCAGAGGTGGGACTTGAATCCAAGTCTTTCAGCTGTGCCACTTTATATGGTCCAAAGTGTTTTTCTGTATTATATTAATGAATACCCATAGAATCCATACTTTGACTTAGGAAGATGTGATGTCTTTCTAGTTGGATCTTTTTATCCTGGTCTTGTCACCCTGGATGGGTCCCTTAACTGCTCTGAAATATATTTTTTAAAATAGGTACAGCAGCAACTAGGTGGCCCTGGATGTAGGAGGACCTGAGTTCAAATCTATCCTCAGATACTTATAATCCGTGTGACCAGGGAAAGTCTGTTAACCACTGTTGCCTCTCCCCCACTCCTATTCCCATCTCCCCAAAGCTGATTCTGGCCTTTGCTATATAAAATTCCTATTTAATTATTCTTTTAAGAATACTTATAAATCTGTAATTTATGAATAAGGGAGATTTTGGTAATGGTACATTATCATGATAGTTAAACTGTTTCTAAACAAAATTTTTAAAAGAATTTTAACTATGACAGTTATCATCATAGGACTATTTATTTCTTCCTTCTCTCATTACCTTGAAGAAAACTTGGAGATTCTCCCATGATACACTTGCAGACAAATAGCTTCTTCTAACTTAGTATACAGCTGAATTTTAAAAGCAGGAACTTGTCCCTACTGAGACTGATAGGAATTTTATTTTAATCCATTTTCATAAATGGCAAGGATCAGTTGTATCTAGCTATGTAATTTGCTTGATTTCCTAAGTGTGGGAAAAACACTATGGATCAGAACATTTAAGAGGTTTGGAAAGCACATCGACCACCACTTTTCCCAGTGCATTAAATATTATAATTATGTATTGGTTACAAGCTGTGGACATCAAGTTAGGTTTGATTTAAAGGAGGGAAAAGGACTGTTGATATTCTTGCTTTTTATTGATACACTGAGTCCATTAAGCTAAATTATAGAGCAAATTTCACCATGACAGCAACATTTGGGTTGCTCTAGTTAAGAATCTGTCAACATTACCATAAGACCTTTTCTTTTTAAGAATTTATTACTGGCAATTTTAAAAAATGTGCTTTCAGATGGAATTTAATCTTAGTCTACTCTAGCGGTATTCATTTGTTGCTCAAAAAAGGTTGACATGCTTACATTTAGTAAAATTGTTCTTTATTGTAAGATTATACTGTGGGCCAAATCATATCCCTGAAAAATATAATAACTAATTATACTAGAAACCTAAGCTAATAGCCTATTTTTTGCCCAACCCTGTGATTTCATTTTGTGTAGGAAACTGTATATTAATGAAGAATGGCAAATGGTTAGTTATTTAGCAGTTTGTCTTGGGACATTGCAAGTTTAAGACATTTATTTTATGTCAAAAG
Source organism: Myrmecobius fasciatus (assembly GCA_023553655.1). Classification (NCBI taxonomy): domain Eukaryota; kingdom Metazoa; phylum Chordata; class Mammalia; order Dasyuromorphia; family Myrmecobiidae; genus Myrmecobius; species Myrmecobius fasciatus. The sequence continues at coordinate 138,940 of JAJPUD010001527.1, read as the reverse complement.
CAGAGATTGAACCCAAGTTTTTTTTTTACTTTAAGGCCACTTCTCTCGTCTATTGTTTCTCAGAAAAATCTCTTGGAATCATCAAGAAGATGATCTAGGTTCAAGTTCCATTTTTGATAACTAATCTGTAATCTTAGGGAATTTTTTAAAATTCTTTGAGCCTCAGGCAACTTTGTAAGACCATAAATCATAGACAAGTTTTTATCTGTACTAGTCATCCATGGTTCCCACATTAATGCAGTCACAAGACTTTAACTATTGAGATATGATAATTGAAATAGTTCACCTTTATGTGGTGCTTTCTCTAAAGTGGCCCCTGTGAGATTATATAAATATTTATGTAGAGAATGTCTATTTTCTTCATTTTTTAAAGTGGTCTGTCCTGAATGTTGGAGTTGCTCTTTGCAGTATACCATCCCGTCCAAGTTTCTTTCATATTAGTCCTGGCCCTCAATACTAGCATTGTAAAAGCATCCATTTCCATCTCTAGTAAAATGAATTAATTTTATTAATATTCTTTTTTAAAAAAAATTATTTAGTGCTGTATTTCCCCTAATTACATATAAAAAGTCTTCAACATTTGCTTTTAAATTCTTGAGTTCCAAATTCTATCCCTTTTCCTCTTCTCACCCCCCTCCTTGAGAAGGCAAGCAATTCTATATAGGTGATACATGTATAGTCATGTAAAATGTATTTCTATATTAATTATATTATGGAAGAAAACAGAGACCTCTCCCAAAAAATCAAGAAAATAAGATTTTTTTATTTTTATTTTTTGAGTATGCTTCAATCTAAATTCAGACACTATCAGTTCTTTGCCTGGGGATGGATAGCATTTTTTATTGTAAGACCTTCAGACTTCTCCTGGATTCCTATTGTTGAGAATAACTAAGTTGTTTACAGCTGATCATCTTACAATATTGCTATTATTTTGTACACAGTACATTTCACTTTGAATCAGCTCATAGAAGTTTTTCCAGGTTTTTCTAAGATCATCCGGCTCATCATTTCTTACAGCACAATAGTATTCTATCACAATCACATAACACAGGATTTTTAGTCATTGGCCAATTGATGGGCATCTTCCCTGCCACCAGAAAAGAGCTGCTCTAAATATTTCCCTATTTATAGGTCCTTTTCCCTTTTTAATCTTATTCATACACCTTCTAGTGGTACTGTTATGTCAAAGGATATACACAATTTTATAGTTTTCTGGCATAGTCCCAAATTGCTCTCAAGAATTGTTAAATCAGTTTACAGCAAAAGTGCATTAGTATAGCATGTTGTTTTTCCCCCATACCTCCTCCAACATTTGTCACTCTCTTTTTCTGCCCTATTAGACAATCTAATTCATATGAGGTAATACCTCAGAGTTTTTTCAGTTTTCCTTCATCTGATCAATTCTTGGTTGTAATCCTAACTCCTTTGCTCTCCTTTAATGTAGAAGTTTCTGAATCTTGTGTTATCCTTCACTTAGAAGTTTTGGGATTTTGGCTGTAATATATCTGGAATTTTCATTTTGGGATCTTTTTGAGGAGGTGGATTCTTTCACTCTCTATTTTACCTTCTGGTTCTAGAACATCAGGGCCTTTTTCCTTGATAATTTATTGAAAGATGTTATCTACACTTTTTTTTTTTTTTGATCATGGCTTTCAGATAATCCAGTAATTTTTAAATGATCACCATTGAATATATTTTCTAGGTCAATTGCTTTTCCAATGAGATTTTACCTGTGATCTATTTTTTTCATTCTTTTGGTTTTGTTCTTTTGATTGAGTTTTCATAAAGTCATTAGCTTCCATTTACTCAGTTCTAATATTTAAGTAATTATTTTCTTCAGTGAGCTTTTGTATATCTTTTTCCATAAGGTGGAAACTACTATTTGTAGTGGCTAGAAACTGGAAACTGAATGGATGCCCATCAGTTGGAGAATGGCTGAATAAATTATGGTATATGAGTGTCATGGAATATTATTGTTCTATAAGAAACGATTAACAGAATGATTTCAGAAAGGCCTGGACAGAGTTAAATGGAACTGATGCTAAATGAAGTGAATAAAATCAAAAGTACACAGCAACAAGAAGATTATGTGGTGATCAACTCTGCTAGACTTAGCTCTTTTCAACAGGCCAATTCCAATAGATTTTTGATAGAGAAAGCCATCTGCATCCAGGGAGAAGACGATGGGGACTGAATGTGGATCACATTATAGTATTTTCACCATTTTTGTTGTTGTTGTTTGCTTGCTTTTTCTTCTTTCTCATTTTTTTTTCTTTTGATCTGATTTTTCTTGTGCAGCATGATAAATGTGAAAATATGTTTAGAAGAATTGGACATGTTTAACATATATTGGATTACTTGGTGTCTATGGGAGAGGAGGAGATAAAGAAGGAAGGGAAAAAATTTGGAGCACAAGGTTTTGCAAGGTTTTGCAACACATATATGTTGAAAAGTATCTTTGCCATGTACTTTGAAAAATAAAAGGCTATTATTATAAAAAATAAAGTATAAGCACTAAGTAAAAAATAAATAAAATATTCTCTATTAATGATTTTGAATTTAAGCTCACTCCATTTGAATGATGACTTTGAAAATTGAGAATGTGTAATTGAACAAGATTGAAAGGTGAACATTATTTCACCAACTATGCATTTCCCTGCCTTTTAAAACCTCATTCCCTTCTATCTCCACCCTCATCCATAGAAAAATGCCTAAGTCTTCTTGGGTTTGAGGAATTAAAGTGTGGAACTAGAGGAATCTAGATCTTAATTTACTGTCTGAGTTATAATCTCAAACTCAGTTCCTCTATTTTGAAAGCTCTAGCTTGGTGTACAAGTTTCAGCACCTTCAATGCCAAACTTTCCTTTTAATCTTCTTAGATTAAAAAACAATTAATTAAAACAATTCATTTGCATAGTCTACTCAACTTTGTATAAAATCCCAACTCTTTCCCCTGACATTCAAGGCCCTCCAGCATTTGTTCAGTTTTATCTCCCACCATCCCAGCCTGAGCTTTCCCTTCCTCCACTTTCTCCTTCCTTTCCTCTCTTTCCTTCCTTCTTCCATCCCTCCCTCACTCCATTTCCCCTCCTTTCCCTTCTTCCTTCCTACCTTTATTTTTTGTTTGTTTTGTTTTGTTTTGCTAATGCTGTTCATAGTTTGTGCTACTTGGAGCATTCTTAATTCCATTTGATCAGTCTCTGTCTTTGAAAGCCCCGCTCTGATGCTTTTTTTTTTCCTGTGAAGTATATTCCTTGATTTGTGCCCCACTAGCCAGAAATAATGAATGACCATAGTATTTGGTGTCTTTCTCATTGATTCATATTTTATTTTACAATAAAAATTCTTTGTGTAAAGGCTTAGCACCTCATACAATGCCTTGGTAATGGAAAATCCTTTATAAATAAATGTTAAGTGAATGACTAAGAATGAATGATAGATACTTTTCAATAGTCATCCAACCTGACTCAACAAGTAATATTCAAAATGGCAAAACATTTATCACCAAAATTGATGAGCAAAGGAGGAACTGTTTAATTGAAATAAAGGTTTTGCTTATTTTTATCTTCCTTCATTAGTAGAGTATGTGTTGCCCAAAGCTTCATTTCTCTGTATGCTCCAGTAAAAAAATACAAGAAAATCATCTTAAATAATCTCTTCTTTTCTTGTTAATATTGACATTAGAAACTGTTTCATTAGGAAGAAAGGAAGCATTAATAATATAATAACTAACATTAATATAACTCTCACTTTGTGCCAGGCAATGTGCTAAGCATCTTATAATCGTTATCTCCTTTAATCTTCACAACAAACCTGAAAGGTAAGTAATATTATTATCTTCATTTTACAGTTGAATAAACTGAGAGAAACAGAGGTTAAATTACTTCCTCAGAGTCACACAATTAGTATATTAGTGTCTGAGACCAGATTTGAATGTAGGTTTTCCTTAGTACAAGTTCCACAAACTTAACTACTTAGCTGCTTCTAGGAGGCAGTGTAGTATATTGGAAAGTTCACAAGGCTAGAAATCAGGAGGCTTGAGTTCTAGTACTATATGAGTCACTTACTGATTTTGTGTTATTGAGCAATTCACTTCATCTTGCTGAGCTCATTTTTCCTCATTTGTAAAATGAGGGAGTATGCTAGATGATCCCTAAGTCTCCTTCTAAATTTAAAATTTTACAATTTATGCTCTTTGCTCCAAAAATACTAAGAAGTTTTAGGAAGATAAGGTGTATCATGCATCATGAATGTGTGCTACATTGGGTTTTGTAGAGCAGAGGTGTCTGCCTTCTCTGATAGGGAAGAGGGAAAAGGGAGAGGAGGAAGAGGAATGGGGCCCACAAAACTCCACAAAAGTCAGGCCAGAAGAAGATTAAAATGTAATGAAGAAATGTTTAAAATAATGAAAATAAAGTACAATATAAATAGTAGTTCTAAGTCAATTAAGGGCCTGCAAAAATCCATTTTTATTTGAGTTTGACACCTCTGTTGTATGTTACCCATCAAATAATAGATACTCAATAGATTATCATTATTGATTATTTGAATTTGTTGGGAAGATTAAGAAGACAAGCATACAATCTCTCTTTATATTGAAAAGACTTATGTAACAGAAAGGAAAGAGTTTTAGGAATAGTCAGATCATAAGTAGTTGTTGCAAGTGCTAATGAGTGTTACCTATGTGATGGATTGCCAATCCCTGCTTCAGGATGAAGCACTTTAACACTCTCTTTTCATCTCCTAGAAATTAGAACCTTCTCAATAATTATTGTCATTTACAAAAGAGCTAGTATTTTATATACATAGCTCTTTTAAGGTTTGCAAAGTGCTTTACATTTGTTATTTCATTTGGTCCTCAAAACAACCCTTTGAGGTGTATACTATTTTTAATCACCATTTTTACAGATGAGGAAACAGACTGAGTGATTAAGTGATTTGGCTGGGTTCACACAACTAGTAAAAGTATCTGAGACTGGATTTGAACTCATGTCTTCAGAACTGCTGCTGTAATCACCATTGCCTAGAAAATGAGACATAGGTAATGAATGCATTTCTAGCCTCCAATTCCCAGTTAGTTTTATTTTAAAACTTGCCTGACTAGGAAGTCAGTGCTTTCATTTACTATCAAGAAAGAAAACAACTTGAATATATAGCTTAAGATTTAGCCTTCATTCACACTAGACCCAGTTGTTTCTAGTTAGAGTTCAATTAATATTAAGGGACCTCATTTGAAACTAAAATTCAGAAAATCATTCAGATAAGGAAAGATATTTCATCAGGGGCTTGCAAGATTACAGGGTCTATTTGTTAATATTGCTTACAAAGGTGTTGAGCTGTTAAGTTTTAAATTTTTATTTACTAATAAATGTGTTATCATCTCTTTTCAGTCTTTCCAAATCGTCAGTTTTTTAATCTTGTGAGCTAGGCTAGTGTCCATTCCTTTTTTTCACACATGAGTAAAGCGAGACAAATATAGGTTATATTTCTTAGATAATAATATTTACTCTTGGTCATAACTGAAAGACTTAAGAAGTAGAAAGGCCTCATTCTGCTGTCAATAATGCCTACAATTTTTATTTACTTCTTTTATCTACAGAAAGGATCACATATATTCCTTTAGTTTGTATTAGGTTTCAGGAATAGCAATATTGTCAATAACATACTAGAGTTCTTTTCTTATCTTGAGTTTTTCTGCATTTGTCAGTAGTCAAGTTCATACTTTACATTCCAGTAGAAATATTGTAACTATCAGGAACAATTTATCCATTTGACATCTGATGGCTATATGTGTATCTGTGTTGGTCCTCTTGTTTCTGCTGTCTCACTAGCCCTGACTCCTCTCTCTCTGTCTCTATCTCTCTCTCATTCTTTCTGTATCTCTGTCTATCTCTCTCTCACTCTGCTCTCTTTCTCTGTCTCTGTGTCTCTCAATCTCTCTCTCTCTCTCTCTCTCTCTCTTTCTCTCTCTCTCTCTTTCTAGCTCTAGTAGTTTCACATATCCAATTGCCACCTGAACATTTTTGCTTTCATTTTCTGTGGTTACCTTAAACTCCAACAGAGTAAGATAAAAACCCATCTAACCCACAAAACCACTTATTTCTTACAATGTCTCTATTTCCATCAATGGTCCCATTGTTAGTATTGTGGAACTCCCTTTCCCCTAGACTCAGCCTCTTTTCCCCTTGCCTGTATCTTATCAAATCTATTCAGTTACAAGATTTTTTCATTTATAATATTAATTATGTCTATCTTTTCTTCTGTTCCCCTTGTCAGGAATGAAAATGAAACACAGGTCCTTATCACTGAATGCCCAGAATAGTACTAGAAACTCCTATAACTATGCTCCTTACCTCTCTTTTTCCCCCACCTCCCATATTCTCTTTATGTCAAGAAGATTAATTTTCCTTCATGCATAGTCCTAATCATGTTACTTTCTTATTAGGAAACCTTCAGTGATTATCAATTTAGGATATCGTCTAAACTCCTCAACCAGATATTTAAGGCACTTTGCATTTTGGCCCCATCCTATAGTAATGACTTTCAACTTAGAACACTCTCATCTACTTCATTTTTTCCCCCTATACTTACCTCAGTCTTGTCTGTCCTTCAGTAGATAATTCAAGACCATTCTCCTTTAAGTTAAGACCCCATTCTCTCTTTATCAAATAAACTCTCAGCTGAATTTCTCTAGCAGTTTTGAATCATACTGTTCCTATGGCACATAATTATATACATTCATGTACCAATGCTGTTCTAATTATACTCTCCTAGATTTTTGTTCTACATTGCAAAAAAAAAAAAAAAAAAGGCAGTCCTAAATTCTAAGATCTTTGGTTATTTGAATTGATTTGCCTTCATTTTATCATTCTCCTATATCTGTTCACAACTTTATTATCTCCTTGCCCCTTAGTATTTAATAAGCTGTTCATTATATGTGACCAGATTCATAATACTACTGTTGTGTCACATCTTTAGTTCCTTTGCAGCCAGTGCTATCCCCTTTTTATCTGTGGGTATCCTTTGATCAAACTTGCATTATGATAGAATGGAAAAAAAGGGCTGGTCTTAAAAGTGGCCCACCTGGGCTCTTGTTCTGCTTTGGCTCCTTACTGAAGGTGACCTTGGACAACTCAAACTCTGAGCCTGTTTCATTTTATAGTTACAGTTCATTCAAATTGTAGATGTCTGTAATTCTTAAATCCCTTTTGTTTAAACCTAGCTATGCCAAACTTTAAATAAAGTGTGAAGTCATTGAATGAGATTGTGGCCTTCAAATTCCTGGACTTTTTAATATTCTAGCAGGAGAACATTCAATGTCTTTTGTAGGTACTTATAAAAATCAGTTATTTATCATAAAATATCACATATTTTAAAACAGTTCTGATATTTAGGTCCTCAAACTTAATGGGAATATAGTAATAATGCTTTAAGAATATATTCTTCAGGGGCAGCTAAATTGGGCAAAGAGATAGAGCACTGGCCTTGGAGTTAGAACAACCTGGATTCAAATCCAGTCTGAAACACTGAACATTCATTAGTCATGTGACCTTGGGCAAATCACCTAATCGCAACTGCCTAACGGGTGGGGGTGGGGTGGGGGGGGAGAATATATTCTTCATCATATTTTAGCACATTTGCGCTAGTTTTAATAATAATAGCCAAAATTTATGTGGAATTAAATGTGTGCCAGACATTGTACTAAACACTCATTTGATCCTCATCATAATCCTAGCAGGTAGATGCTGTTCTTACCATTTTATAAATGAGCAAATTGAAACAAACAAACGTTTAATTGACTTGCTCTAGGTCACATATAAGCATTTGAGACCTTTTATACTTCAGGCACAGTGCTCTAGCCATCTTGATTAATAAATATGACAGACCCATAAACATACACATAAGACATATACATGTGTATAATGATTTCTCTATTGTGTCCTCTATCCTATTTTAAAAAGATAAGTGGGAAAAAGTAATAGGATAGCTGATTTTTGTGAGTCCTGTTCATATATTTTACTTTATTTTAATTTATCTAAATAATATTTAAATACTTTATTTTAATTTAAATTATATTTGTATATAATTTAATATTAAATAAATATTTAAATCTTGCCTCACACTCTCAATAGCTTTTTGATCCTAAGTAAGTCACTTAACCTTTAAATAGTACAGTTTACTCACCTATAATTTGGAAATACGAATAGTATCTGTCGACTTGAGTGGGTATGAGAATTACCTGAGACACCATATATGTGTGTATATGTATATATGTATGTATATGTGCATATATATATACACATAAATATGTGGTGTTTTACAAACCTTAAAGTGCTAAGTACATGCTATTAATATCATTACTATTATTATGTTTGATTCAATCAACAGCCCATGTTAATCTACTTTGTCCAAGGCAATTTATATACAAAAAGATTATCTTTTAAGTTGTAGTATGAGTCTGCATCCATTATGCTATTATCTTGGACTTGTATACCTTTACGTATTTCACTTATTTTTTTATTATTTTCCAATTATGTAAAACAATTAGCATTTTTTAAAAATTTGAGCTCCAAATTCTCTTCTCTCTTCCTCACTTCTCCTACCCTTTGAGAAGGCAAGCAATATGGTATTGATTATACAAATGAAATCACAAATAACATATTTCTATAGTAAGGATGAGGTCTTCTTAAAATGATAATTAAAACATTTTACTTATGGAGCTTATGAAGTTTTCTGCATGTACTCTAAGGTACATAGCTTTGTTTTTAGTTTAAAAATATTAGATAAAAACCAAAAACAAACAACTTTATGTTTTAAAAAAAAGAAAAAAAAAGCTATTGCCTTACATTTAATTGGGATGGGACGTTGCATAGTATATGGTTTCTACTTAGCAAGATGGACTATCTATCCATCCATCTATCAAGCCTTTTAAAATTTCACCTAGTTTGCTGTTTATTTTTCTCCCAGTGATATGAATTCTATGTTTTGAAATAGTTCACTGGTCTGTGTCTTACCATTTCTCTTTATCCACATCATAGGAGATAAATTTCTCAAACATAATTTCTTTTTCTCCCGGTATCAACCTGAAGATCCTAATAGTTCCTTAGTGCCTGATTTGGCATTCTTTGGCAAAATGGGATAGTGGCTGTCATCTCTGCATAAAGCAAGGCAACTTGTGGGTTATTTTACTCACTTACTGATCTTTTCTTAATCTCAGAGAGGAACAGAATAAATTTTGTGACTGTGTGACTAACCTTTGATTATTAATATAAAGATGTTAAGTGAAAGCATTTCTGCCATAACCTAATCCTTAATCTATATACAGCAAAAATATTATGTCACCAATAACTTTAATATTCTTTACTGCCTTCTTTAAAATTTTTTCATTTTTATTTCCAGTTCCAAAATTTGCTGTTTTGCCCTCTTTTTCTTTTATATTTAGGTGTATATATGTGTATGTATGTGTATATATATGTATATATATATATATATATATATATATATATATAACCTTGTATTTGTAGTGTTTTAAGAAAGCCAGATCTTTGTAGTTTTCTTAATATATAGTGTTCCATTTTAAGTAGTTAAAGCTTGAAATATACTTTTGAGATACTAAGGCTTAAATTTGCACTAAGACTTTGGGACAATCTACATATCACAAATAATTAGTTAAGTACATTTTTTTTTATTATTAGAAGTTGTGAAGGATTTATGATTTTAAATAATTAAGGCATAGAGAATATATTGCTGAACTTGTAGCCTGGAAGACCTTGGTTCAGATATTGCTTCTAACACTACTTTTACAACTTGCTTAACTGTTATATGTTTCAGATACCTTTCTAATCTAAGTCAGAAACTATTGGGCTCTACACTCAAGTTCCTATCCTACCCAATAAACTCCACAGACTCCTAGAACAATCAATAAATATTTTTAAGTACTTATGAAATATCAGGTACTGTGCTAATTACTGGGGAATGCAAGAAGAAGCAAAATTTAGTTTTTGCCCTCAAGGAGCTTACAGTTTATTATTTAGAGCCAATTACATCCTAGCCTCCAACTATTTTGTCTTACTGTTCTGGTTACCAGTTGTCTAGCCAGACCATATTCTTGCTGTTTTTCATACATTTACACTTTTTCATTGCACCTTTGTAGTTGCTAGTCGCCATACCTGGAAATCACTTTTAGGACACTTTTACTTTTTAGAATACTTTATTCTCTTCAGAACTTTGATCAAGCCACCTTCTTTATGAATCCTTTCTTGATCCCTGTTTCTGCTGGTGCCCTCTCTCTCAAAAATTCGTTTTGTTTATGTTTATGGGCTCCAAGTTTCTTGAAGCCAGAGGCTATTGGATTTTTATGTTTTTTTAGTGGCCAGCACACTGTTTTAGCGCGTAATAGGAGCTTAACAATTGATTGATTTCCTCTGTGCAGTAGAGGGGATTTCTATACCAGAAGTTCCTTATCCTGTTAAAGTAACAGATGCTTCACATACTTCACATGGGAAAACTAAAGATCTATCAAAGTCTCTTATCAATAGATTTTAGTCCCTATGTAGGGACCTACCCATTTGAAGCCATATGAACTCCATCTGTGAATGGTAATATTGTAAATTGTTCCTTCCTAAAGGCAGAGTTAGGACCCATGTTGACAGTAAGCTTTGAATGATTTTAGTTCCAACTTGAACTTGTAGATGGAACATAACAGTAACTACTTGAAAAGGTACTTAGTGGAGACATTTATTTTGACTTTGGTACTATGACTTTGAAAGACAGTGGAAGGCTGCTGTGGTGCCACATCTTTATAATCCCTGCTAGCTGGGAGATTGAGATTGATATATCTCTTGAGCTCAGGAGTCTTGATCTACAGTGACCTAAACTGATCCTGTATCTGCACTAAATCTTGCATTAATGGTCCCAAATTGTGGGACCATACCCCCTAAGAATTGGTGAAGCAACCCAGTACTGAAACAGAGTTGCTCGAAACTGTCTAATCAAATCCATGAGTATATAGAGCCAGATAGGGAAACACCCACTCTTTTATGTTTTTTAAAGGTAGCCAAACTAGTTGCATAATATTTGGGCACAGCCTATCTGGCCCTAAATTCAGATTGCCATCAGTACTGTGAACTCTGGGTTGAGGAAATTTCCCCGACTAATGCAAGTTGACACCTTTTCTGAGATTTATATTCTTAGAGTTGCAGAGACCAAAGAGAGATTAAGTAAATTTGCCCCAGGTCAGTCATTATGTGTTAAAGGTGGAATTTAAACCTGGTTTTTAGTGGCTTCAAGACCAGTCCTCAATCTATTAGCCTAGGCTAGCTCTAAGTTTTACATATAATCTCCTTAACTTTTTGCTTGCTTATTTACAGTTATGTGACATGTGCTAAGACTTGGCCTTGCATCCAGTCTGCTCTTTATGTAAAATTACTTTATTACCAGTGCACTTGTCCTAATGAGTCTCATGAGATGTTCATTTCTTTTAGAATGCCCACTTCCCCCAGGGAAACAATTTAAAAAAAAAAAAAAAAAAAGAATTGGTGGAATGACTATAGTAAAACGGTTTCTGACTACCAATAGTTTTTCTTAATGTTATAGTCTATACATATTAGTGCTATGGCAAGTTTCTCTTCTCAACTCTATGCCATTATCTTATAAATATCTCAATTCTGACTTTACAATGTTGTTTATAAAATTTAATAAGGCAAATGTAATAATGCTGCCTGCATTTTAATGCACAATCTCAATTGAGTTGACCACAAGATAAATAGAAACAGAAACGATAACTTGTTCCTACATATTCTTTTTAATAAGCATGTTATTTAGTTGATCAGCTTCCTGCAATAATGCCTTCTATCTCAGTCTCCCAGACAAATTGGTTAATGCTTTCACATGCTTTTACTCTGGGAGTATTGGTTCCCTGAAGATATATCTGCATTAAACTTCTAGAAAACCCTAACTTCTATATTAAGTAGAGAAATATGACTGTAGAGGAATCAGGAAAAGTGAAGGCATTATTTAATTTGTGTTGCATTATTTCAGAGTAGAACTTTGTTGTTTACAAGGTAGTGAGCATGAGAGGAGACCTTGAATTTAATTTCTGGCATGGGCCTTTTTTGAAAAAAGAAACATAGTTTAATGTGAAATACCTCCAATAAGTCAAATGTACATTCATTTTTTGACATATTCGTATGCTTAAGCCCACAAAAGAAAACTGGGATTTTTTTTTGGGGGGGTGAAGTTGTTCATGTCTTGATTGGAAGTAAAATCACTTGTCATGCCAGCTAGCAGTTGGAAAATGCAAACCTTCATTCTGTAACTGCCTATTTCTCATTTGGTTCTGACATATTAAAAAGCATATAATTAATGGTTGACATTAGTAATTAACATTAACTTTATGGTGCTTAATATGCCATCATTCATCCATCAAATAACCGAGGTGCATTAATGTCTTGGCATAAAGGTTTTAATTATATAAAACGGTCCTTCAGTTTTCATATGAAATATTTGAAAGAAGCCCAAAATGTATTAACACACACCAAAAAGGGGGGGGGGGATTTCTATAAGCATTTGTTGAGAGTGAGTGGTTATTTTTATTTCTCCTTAGGAGTGTGTACCAGCAGTCATGCCGGGAACTTCCAGGGGAGAATGCAGGCCTAAATGTGCCAACCTCATCAGTGGCTAAAGAGCACCACCTGGCTGCAATTGCCCGTGCACTCTGGAGAAATTTCTTTCCATTCCTGAAGAGCCAGAGAATGTCACAGACGGTGCCTTTCCTTCAGCTTGCAGATACGGCTGCAGGTCAGCATTCATCCTTTATGTAATGTTGTCTATTTACTTTCTTTCTTACAGACTGCTATTGTTTTTTTCAGAGTATTCTTGTCTCCACTAAGTTTCTTACTCTTATAGCCATTTGAATGTAAAAACATTTTGACAACCACAAAAACAGAGCTGCCTATTTTAATAGAATCCTTTTATTTTTATCCACCTATGATTTATTAGAGACAAGGCTTGTTTTTGCCTGAAATGAAAGAGATATTATTAGTCATATTGATAAAACTACTACTGATAGTAACATTTCACATTTATATAGAGTTTTAAAGGTTTATAAAAAAAACGCCTTTCTCATAGCATCCCAAAGCTGCTCATCTTCCTCTGAAGAAGATTCTTATATTTAAAAGAACAGTTTGATTGGTATCTCGTGTTGTTTTCACAAAGTATTATCTCTGTGAAAGCAAATGATTTTTACAGTTGAATTGCATAAATCTATATTCAGACTTAAAAAGGTTATTTTGCAGGAAAAGATGTTCTGCATGGAACATAGAACAGTTGAAATAACATTGGTTTTCAGGCCAGCTGAGAATTTCAATTTGAATACTTATGTGATCTTGGGCAGGTCACTTAAGCCTCAGTTTCCTCAATAGTAAATGAGAAGATAGGACTATATGTTCATAAAGTTAGTTTCTTCTCTAAATTCATGATCCTATCCATGTGGTACCTGAAATGCTTACCAAGATTACCAATCAAGTAGTACAGCAGCAACAATAGTAGCAGCAGCAACAGTAAGTAGCATGTGGTGGTGGTAGTGGTAGTTGTAGTTGTAGTGGTAAAAGAAGAGAGGGGAGGAGGTAATGAATAAAAATGTTGGTATGATAATCCAATTTTATATTCATTATGATTTCATATCAAAATTTTTATTTTCAAAATTGTAAGTTCTCAACAAATTAAAATTATGAAGTATACTCTCAAATAAAGCATAGAAACTTAAGCTGCTTATATTTTTGCTAGAACAATGATAAAAACAGAATATAAGATTATTTCATTCCTATTCCTTATGCATAATATTTTAAAAATTATTATTTTATTCTTAATTTGATTTGATTTTATTTTCATTTAAATATATTGCTTGAGGGTTTCCATTTCTTTTTGGTTAGCTTAAGTAATTTTGAAATGAAGCACATTTTGGGAAACAGTAGCTAAAATTTATTTTTTACTGTGATAGGACTAAGTAAAGATGAATTAAAAGTTCTTTAGATTGAAGAATATAAAATTAGAGAATTCCTGAGCTTTTGTGTCATTTTCCTAAATTATATCTTTAGAATAGATTTTAATAAGGTAATGGCATCCTGCTATGGAGGCACTAATAAAAATAAATAATCACACTTAGTCCAATTTGATTGGTATCTTATAAAGCAAATGATTTTTACTGTAAATTGCAAATTTGTATTTGTAAACCAGCCTTTACCTTTGGAGTCTTTTCTCCTTAGTTGACAACCGATATCCTCATTCCTTAATTAATGTTCTAGGTATTTTACAATGCAAAAATTGATGCATGAATGTATCAATCTATGCAGAAATATAACTTAGGTCTTAGTGGATTGGGATACTGATCAATCTATCAATCAACATGTATTTATTATGTACCTACTTATATTTTAGGTACCCTGCAAAGCGATGGGTATGTAAGTACAAGATTTAGTAGAGAGTTGGAGAGGAAGAATACTTAAAAGCATTTAAAAGGAACATTACATTAAATACAAATTAAAATAGTACAAACTCAGGGGAAGGAGCAAAGGACTGTTCAGTTGGATAGGGCCAGTTACAAAATAATAACTCCTGAAAGAAATAAGTTTGAGGTTGCTATTTTTTTTTTTTGTTTGTTTTTAAAGAAAATTTAATACAGAGTATCTCAAACAGTTTTAGGGATGCGGGTGTTGTAGGGAAAGAGAAATAATATTTATGAAAGAAGGTCCATTGTGAAAGGCTTGTCTGAATAATTCAGACTTGAGAGAATCTCTATCAGTTCCTGAGTGAGCTGATAAATACTATCTTTGAATGGTTTATTTTCTAGACATAATGGAAAAGATGTAAGTGACACTGCCACAATCAACCAGAATAAGACAGGCATTGGATTAGAGCCACTAGAGAATAACGCTATTTTCTTCCATTGTGCTGCATATTTTAAAAAAAAAAGCTATTAAAATTTTTAATTTGTCACCATGAATAGTAACTTTTAATAAGAAAGAAAGTAAACATCATAACTTTTTTTAAAAAAAAATAGCAACAAGAGTTTCTCCTTATTTTAAATTTAGGTTTTACTTATTTGGCCTTGGACATGTCAAGAATGGCTCCCTCAGAACTTCAGCCTCAGCCAGTAATATCAATGATGCATTTATTTGGGTGGGATGATATGATTTGGCCCCAGCTTGTGTCTAGATATTTAAGTCATCTTATACAAAACAAGTAAGTATTTTTCATTTCTTTTTCCAGTCATATAAAATAATTGAATCCCATAGTAAATGACTTGGGTTAAGGTAAAAAAATTACTGAAATTTTTTGTTTTTACATCACTTCCATATATTGTTTTATCCCTCCTACACAGAGAGCCATCTCATATAACAGAAAAAGGAAGGGTAATCAAGTAAAAATGGTTCCAAAAAACTAACCAAGTTTGGCTGACAATATATATGTATCTATGGTCTCCCTCCTCCCCTGTCCTCCACCCCCTTGTTAGAAATACACTCTTGACACTAAAAATCAGATATCAAGGAAATTTTATTTAAAAAAGAAGGTTAAGGAATCATCTTAACAATTCTGGCCAGAAGCAGGTTCAATTGCTCTTCCAGAAGAGGGAACCCTGAGCACAGTAGTAGGAGAGAAGCTTTATAGTTATTAGCTCACCACAGCCCCTCCCTTCAGAGAACAGATTAGTCTCTTCCCAATTGCAATGTTTCCCCTTGAATAGGTATAAACATGTTCTCCCTCCGTCATCATGCATCCCATGTTCAAAAATGATGGAAAACTCCTTCTACACCATGTGTTGTTTAATATTCAATTAGCCTATTAAGCAGGTGCAGTTGTGATTTGGTCAAGTAAAGTCATTGGCCCCAACCATTTTGGGTTAGATCAGCTATTATCTTAAGTTTGTGTTTTTTTCAAAGCCACAAGACTTTTTCTGATTGGCTGAATGTACCTGTGCCTAATTAGCTCCTCAATTTCTTGTTTGCTCAAGGCTTCTATTGATCACTTAATTGTTCTGTGGAATCTTAACCTTCCTTAACCTATCACTTTCTGAAAATCTCCATCAGTGGTACCCACTATCTCACACTACCTCAGAACTTGCAAAACTGTGGAAACCCATCTCTTCCATAATTCTCATACAGACACCATCTGCATAGAAGGGAAGGAGATACATTTTGTTAGGTCTCCTTTTGGGTCAAACTTGGTCCTGAACATTCAGCCTTTTTCCCATCTCCATTGCTAGATTGGTGTGGTCCTTGTATATGTCTCTTTCGTGGTTCTACAGAATTCACTTTGTTACAATTTTTATAAGCTTTCTCTAATTTCTGTGTTCTTCATGTTTAGAATTTTTCTCAAGGCTCAAGATTTGAGCCTTTTATATGCCATAATTTAGTTAGCCATTCCCCTTTCAATAAGTTCTTTGCTATTTAAAAAAAAAAGTAAACTTTTTTCAGTATATTGAGACTTTCTTTCTGTCTCTATGCTTATTGGATTATTTGCCTAGCCAAGTGGCTCAAAAGATATGGACATTTCAGTCATTTTCTTAGCATGAATTCCAAACTGCATGATTATATTAATTTGCAACTTTATCAATATAAAATATGATTTTAAAAGGAATATTTTCCATTCTTGTAATCATCCAATTTTTGTAGCTTTAGACTTAGAATAAACCTTAGAAGACATCTCACTGAGCTTCCTAATTTTTTAGTTGAGGAAACAGATCGGAGAGATGAAGTAGTCTGCTTGCTGGTCACACAGATATTGGGTGGCAGAGCATCTCTAGTTTCAAAACTAATTTGTTTCCTTCCACCTGAAACACCCAGCCTTTTGTATTGGACTTTTTCAGGCATTCTCTTCCTAATCACATTATCATTATAATATTAATACCTAGAGGAAAAATGGGAATATATTTTATAACATGGTTTTAAAAAATGGGAATATATTTTATAATGTGCTTTTAAAGGTTTCTTAAAATTAAAATTTTCTTGGGATGGCTCATATCTACCAATTTGTTCCTAGCTCATATCCAGCAGTGAGTTTGCTACTCAAAAAAAAAAAAAAAACCTCTTCCACACTGAATTAATATCCATATTTCACATATCATATAGCTGGTTTTATAAGAATATGAAACTAAAAACTCCTTTTTTTGTGTGACCCTGGGTAATTTACTTCTCTGTCTTGACCTTGAGCTGCAAACTGAGGAAGCTCTTTTATTTGTTCTCTAAGATCTATTCTACTTTAAAATTCTTAATTTTTTTTTTTCTGAAATTTAGACTGTCAGAGTAGAGTGCAGGGGATGAGCAGGCTTTCTAGATCTCATTTTATTTACCCAAGGGAGCTCCTGATAAGAGAGAAAACACCCCCAATGCAAATCAGCTTTTGTTCTGCAATTTAGTCTTAAGAGAGTTGCCTTGAGAAAAGTCAGGAACTATACAAACTAAACTACAAAACACTTTCCACACAAATAAAATCAGACCTAGTCAATTGGAAAAACATAAAATGCTCATGGGTCGGCCAAGCGAATATAATAAAAATGACAATACTACCCAAACTAATTTACTTATTTAGTGCCATACCAATCAAACTCCCAAGAAATTATCTTATAGCTCTAGAAAAAATAGTAGCAAAATTCATTTGGAAGAACAAAAGACCAAGAATTTCAAGGGAATTAATGAAAAAAAAGGCTGATGATGGTGGCCTTGCTGTACCAGATCTAAAACTATATTATAAAGCAGCGGTCATCAAAACCATTTGGTACTGGCTAAGATATAGAGTAGTCGATCAGTGGCATAGGATGGGATCACAGGACAAACTAGGCAATAACTATAGCAATTTAGTCTTTGATAAACCCAAAGACCCCAGCTTTTGGGATAAGTACTCACCATTTGACAAAAACTGCTGGGAAAATGGAAACTAGTTTGGAAGAAATTAGGGCTTGACCCACATCTAACACCACATACCAAGATAAGATCTAAATGGGTTCATGATCTGGATATAAAGAGTGATATTATAAGTAAATTAGAGGAATGTAATATAGTTTACCTCTCAGACCTGTGGAGATGGAATAAATTTATGTCCAAAGAAGAACTGGAACTCTTAATTAAACACCAGATAGATAATTTTGACTATATTAAGTTAAAAAGGTTTTGTACAAACCAAACCAATGCAGTCAAGATTAGGAGGGAAGCAATAAATTTGGAAATCATATTTACATTTAAGGGTTCTGATAAAGTCCTCATTTCTAAAATATATAGAGAATTGTCTCATATTTATAAGAATTCAAGCCATTCTCCACTTGATAAATGGTCAAAGGATATAAACAGACAATTTTCAGATGATGAAATTAAAACTATTTGTAGTCATATGAAAAGGTGCTCCAAATCACTACTGATCAGAGAAATGCAAATTAAGACAACTCTTGAGGTACCACTACACACCTGTCAGATTGGCTAAAATGACAGGAAAAGATAATGACGAATGTTGGAGGGGATGTGGGAAGGCTGGGACATTGATACATTGTTGGTGGAACTGTGAACTGATCCAACCATTCTGGAGAGCAATTTGGAACTATGCTCAAAAAGCTATCAAATGGTGCATACCCTTTGACCCAGCAGTGTTTCTATTGGGCTTATATCCCAAAGAAATCATAAAGGAAGGAAAGGGCCCCACATGTGCAAGAATGTTTGTGGCAGCTCTTTTTGTAGTGGCTAGAAACTGGAAACTGAAGGGATGCCCATCAATTGGAGAGTGGCTGAATAAATTATGGTATATGAATGTTATGGAATATTATTGCTCTGTAAGAAACGACCAGCAGGATGATTTCAGAGAGGCCTGGAGAGACTTGTATGAACTGATGCTGAGCGAAATGAACAGAACCAGGAGATCATTATACACGGCAACAACAATTCTATATGATGATCAATTCTGATGGACATGGCTCTCTTCAACAATGAAATGTTTCAAAACACTTCCAGTTGTTCAGTGAAGAAAGCCATATACACCCAGAGAGAAGGATGTGAAATGCGGACCACAACATAACATTTTCATGCTCCCTATTGATGTTTGTTTGCATTGTGTTTCCTTTCTCTGATTTTTCTTTCTTGTAGAAACGATTTTTCTTGCACAACAGTAAGTGTGGAAATACGCATACATATATTCAATTTGTCAAGTATTTTAACATAATTAACATGTAGTGGATATCCTGCCATCTAGGGGAGGGGTGGGGAGTAGGAGGGAAAAAATTTGTAACAAACTTTATAAGGGTTAATGTTGAAGAATTATCCATACATATGTTTTGCAAATAAAAAGTTTTAATTTAAAAAAAGAGAGAGAGAGAGTTGCCTTGAGCATGGAGAGGTGTTAGGTCTGTATTTTATTAAGCACTTCCTCTGCCAGTCAGTAGTCCAGAGTCACCCAGCCAGTGTGAAGTGTGATTTAGAGGTAGAACTTGAATCCAATGTCTCTCTAGTATTAGTACTCTCTAGCACCTGTCTCTCAGATTTATTTGCCTCATTTACATATTAACTCTAATTTTTAGAAATATTTTTTAATTATTATTCACAAAGTATATTATCCCCCTTATTTTCCGTAAAAGTATAAAATAACGGTTTTTTCCTCAAATTATTAGAAGAATCACTAGTTTGCACAGAAGTCTTGTTTATAATTTTTGGTGTCTAAAAAGGCTCTTAGAGAATCATATCTAGAACTCTGTGGATCTGTATAAAAGAAACTAATAATTATAATTCAGTCTTAGACACCATGAAAGGAATTAGCACTTTTCCTTCCAGTTCTCTGATGCATTGATCATGTAATGTAACTTTGATTATCTTTGTGTTTTATCTCCCTTTGAAACTATAAATAAGCCATGAAAGCATGTACTTTGCCTTAGCTAAACTTTGTATCTCTCCCATACCTAGAATAGTGTTATCCTTTGTTTAGGAATTTTGTACCAAATGTAACGATAGGGGTATAAGGATATCTGCTTTCTGTTTGTCTAACATATTTGTAGCATTTGATATTTTAATTTCAATTAACCTGTTTCGAGGCCAGTAACTCAAGGCCTTACCCTCTTTAATCTAGTTATCGTTTCCCCTCTTTATGAGTTCAGGGAATGGGTCCAGACTGGAACTGAAGAAGCCTAAACAACCCAAGACTCCCTCTATCCTGCCCCATTAATGGTTGCCTATTGATACCTGGACTAAGTGGTACTATCTGGTCCTTTGAGGACATTTTTTTGGTAATTATTGTGAAAGTGAAACATGAATGTGCTTAATAAGTAAGAGGACAGAGTATATACTATCAAGTCATATCAAGCACCACAGTGAAATTACTAAATGTCATGGTGACCTAAACTCAGGATCCATTAGTTGCAGCTGCAAAAAATCCTAAGAAAAATTTCAATAATACAATTCATTCTTAGGATGTCTATTGTCATGATTTACAAATCATAACAATAGATTGGACTTTCTCCAAAAACCAGTTGTAGTAGATCATTGCCATTCAGTGGGTGAGTGTCCTAGGAATAGCAATTTATTATCTTTCTCTCCCTATTATGGCTACCCACCCATAGAGTGGCTATGTGCTTCATTCACACATAAAGTATAGGCCAATTCACTGTGCATTTGATCTCAGGAGTAATTTGATATCCTTTGTGATTTAATTTTTTCACCTTTAATTATATGGAAAAAAAGAAATTTTGTAAGTATTAAATAATACTGATTTTTGTATCTTTTTCTTACACCCTCTTTACTTTTCTACCCACTTATGTTAAAAGCCTCTCTTTCTTTAATAGTTTGGTAGGATGAATTCTGGGTTGGGATTCAGAAGCTCTGTATGCAAGTTTCACTGCGCCTGTTATCACAAATCAATATTGTACATATGCACATATTTGGGCAAATTCATCATTTAGCCTCATTTTCTTCACTGGTTAAAGGAAGAGGTTGGCCCAGATCATAGATATCCTGTTAGATCCCATCTAACTCACACATTCTCTGACTATAATCTCATGGATCTTTCCTGGTCACAATTTTCTTGTTACAGTGCATTCCATTTTTATAAACCCCTCCCTTCATTTGTAATTCCATTTTTATCTCACCATTCTCTCAGTATAAATTCTGTATACCCATGGATTGAGACGGAGAAAGACTTTTCAAAAATTGTGTGGCATTTTGTACAATAGGAGAAATTTTATATTTGGGTAAAAGGTAATTTTATAGATGCCTATAAATGTTCAGCATCTAAATAATGTTTTGTTATGTCTTTGTTAATGTGCCTTGTGCAAAGCAGGTGTTTAATAAGATCTTAGTGAAATTGGAATATAAATTCTGTGTGAGTACAGTATAAATATATTTTTCTTTATTAATATAGGAATTTAATGGGTGTTTTCTTTGTTGTTATTTTTTTTGTGTGTGTGTGTGTGTGGTGTTTTAATACAACCTTTGTCATCAGAACTCTATCAGAGACACTTTCCCGTTCAGGCTGTACATCATTTCAAGCCTTAACTGTACGATCATGGATCCGCTGTGTTTTACAAATGCACATGAAAGACCTCTCAGAGTCCAATGGTATTTTGGTTGGTATAGATGCTGAACAAACTGTTGGTAAGTATTCTGGGGTACACTTTTGATTCTGTATTGTTGGGTGTGTTTAAAATTCTCAGCTAATTGCATCAACTAATATAAAAGATACAGAGATTGATTTGTAATTAGCTATGAATATAAACAGAATTATATTCCCTTCTGCTGCCTGTTCTTTTTCTTGATGTTTTGCCTGCACCATACATGACAAATTTCTCTCATACAAAGATAAAAGAGCTTGTTTCCTTGGAAGCAAAGAACAAAAACTTGCTCCTGAGGAGACAAGCTTTTTTTTTTCTCTCCCTGAAGAAACTGATCAGAAAAAAAAGTGAAAATCTGAAGTAAATAACTAGACATCACACTGTGAACTCCCTAAAAAGAAAAATACCCAATTATGAATAATTCTTTCCCATTTTATATTAGATATTTTGCCTTTCTTCTACTTCTCCATTATTCACTGAGTGATACTTGTACTGTTTTTTATCTCTTACATACAGTCTAGTTGTCTATAGGACATATCTTCTCCTTAAGCTATTGTTTATGCCCATTTTGTAAATTGCAGGAAGGCTAGGCTGAAAAAATTCTCCAAATTTACTTTGATAACTTATTACACTAGTTGGCTTTATATGAATAAATTTTTGTGCTAGAATGTTTCACAAGTACATGACTTCTTTGAATAAAGCCTTTGCTTAGTGAAAGAAACTTAATTCTCAGTCTTTGAATTTTGTGGAAATTTGAATTTAAAAAGAAAGACAGCTTCGTGAATGAAGTGTAGTACATTTCCTGCTATATTGTCTTTTTAAACAGAAAAAGAGTACATGGAACACTTGGCTGAACTGACAAGGTTGCTATTTCAGCTTCCAGAAGTAAAGAATATTCTCTCAAAAGCTCAAGTTGAACATTTAGCCATCACACAAGACCCTCCAAAAGCACTTGTCCTATTCCTTGAGGTACTGTGCATTTATCAGTGTAATTATATATCTCAGTTAAAGTGATATGCAAGAAAACATGACATGTTCTTGAAAAGTTGCCTGTAAAGTGAATTTCTGTAAATTTTGTCATGTGTTTTCCATTGATTCCTATTTCAGTATTGAAGGTAAGTTCCCAGAGGAAAAAATTTGGACAAAAAACATAAAAAGATTCCATGTAAGATGGCAGTAAAACTTTAAAAATAGCATTAAATGGAAAGTAGATAATAAAGCACTGAAGTGATAAGTCAGAACCTTAGCTTAACCTGAGAATCCCTGTGGTGGGGACTGTCTTGTAGATAAATAAGGATTAGGGGTATGCTAATGGCTAAATTCATTAGCATAGGATCCAAGGGAGTTCCCTCTTATAAGTTGGTGCAATATGTAAATGAAGGAGTTTTAGGATACTTAAAGTAAGGTGCAAAGTACAAATAGTGCTATTATACAACAACATATTGGCCAGAAATTAATTTCCTTTTGAAAGTGAGTTATGTCTGGCCTTTAGAATTCAGTCTATAACTTTATCTCTTTTCCAACATATACATTTCCTTTCAAAACATGTTTTAAGAAACCTAATCAATTCCATACTTAGGTGCTATATGCACATGTAACAGTTTTTCATGCAAAGTAATCTTCTTGAACCTATGTGCAGTCATTTGTAGATGGTATACCTAGTGCGTTTACAGCTAGCATAAATCTAGGAAGTGTAATACATATATGACAGATAAGATGAAAAAAAGTTCTCAATGGGATAGAATGTTGCACTGAGTCTAGTTTTAAAAAAATTTAAACATTTCAAGTTCAAGATGAAGAAGGTGTGGCTGGATAGTTGTTGGTCAGAAAGAAACCTCAGGGTTTCAATGATCTGCAGTCTTACAATGAATCAATAGTGTGATTTGGAAGCAAAAAAGGCTAACACTAATCTAGCTTTAATTAAAAGATGCAAAATTTAGTAGTGATAGTAATGGTGCAATTTGTTATAGTATAGTCAGATTGCATCTGATATATGCATAGTTTGGAGTCTGTACTTTAGGAGAGCACTGATAAACCAACCAGAGTTGAGCAGCCAGAATGGTAAAGACTTAATATCTTGCCATGTAAAGATTGCTAATAGAGCAGGGCATGATTAGCTAAGAGAAGTAGAACAAGATACCTATCTTAAATGTCTCCAAGTATTTGAAGAACTATCATTTGTAAAAAGAATTAACTTGTTTATCTTATTCCTCAAGTATAAAATTTTGATAAGGTTTAAAAATTTCAGAGAGGCAGTTTATGGCTTAAATTAAGGAAACATTCTTTAATAAGTTATTAAGGAAGAGGGTAGTGAGGTCCCATTGATGAGAAATCTTTAAGAAAAGGGTTAGTGACTCTTTTCTTATAGAATTACTAACTATAAATAAATAACAGTATTATGGAATATTTGAGCTATCTCCTTAACTGTGGATACATACAGCATTTGATCCTGCCATTGTCCCTTCTTGGCTAATCTCTAATGCAATTATTTATTGAGGAAATGATTTTTGGTCTTTTGTTTTAAAATATTTTTTATTGTAAGAATTGAGTCTTTTGGACACTTGTTTTCATCTGCATTTAAATTGCAATGAGTTTTAAATGGAAAGTTAGAGCTACAGCACTAAATGGAGATGGAGTTTAGCACTACTTTTTAAACATGTCAGCTAAAGCTTAGGAGAAGCATAGGTCATATTTGTTTCTCCTGGTTTTGTTTTATTTTTTTGCAGGCTGTTGGTATTGTATACAGTAGCTTACAAACACTTCCTGAGAAGTCTGCCATGATCACAAAAGCATTAGAATACCTTGGTGAAATATTGAAATATGTTAAGCCTTACTTGGGGAAAAAAAGTTCCAATGCAGGTCTACAGCTGACTTACAAAATAATTGGTATGTATTGACCATGGGTATTTAACATTTTCTTGTTAGTAACTCAAAATTTTGGTTTTGTGGGATGGCCTCTTAAAATAGGAGCAAAGAATAAAGGAATAAATTTGCCCATCACCTCTCAATTATCCATGCTAAAATTAGAGTAGTAATAAAAATAATTCCTTAACAGTGATACTTCAATGATCTGTGAACCTATCATCATAAGAATCCCTTCTAGTTATAACATTCTTGTCCTGTATAACCCTGTCCATGTCTTCCCATACTGTGTTCCCATAGTGTTCTCCCCTGTAAAAGACAACTTTATTTTTGTTTTGCATATACTTTTATATATATATATATATATGTTTGGTATTGATAAATTCCTTGAAGGCAAAGACTCTGATTTTTATCTCTGGATCTTTTGTTTCTATTTCATAGTAAATACTTAAATGCCTGTGACTTAAGCAATAAAGATTCCACCAAGTACCCTGGAGGACTTCTTCTAGATAGTTTGACATTATATGAGGACTAGTGAAGAAATTTGAGGGTAAGGGAGGGAATGGAGTAGGCTATCTCCTTCTTTTTCTATTTATTTAATATTTAAAACTCACATTATAAATTATTCTCTAATTATCTGTCTGTGTGTATATCCTATAAAGTTTTAAGGTATTCTTGATTGATTTTTTTTATTATATATTTGTTTAAAGTTGCAAATGTCAAAAACAGTGATGAAAGGTAAATAGCATCTTACAGTAGAATAAAAAATGCTGGATCTAGAATCAGAGTACCAGGGTTCATGTTCAGTACTCAACTACTTGTGTTTTCTTAAGCAAATTATCTCCCCATCCCATCCTCCCCCCCACTTTTGGTCATTTACATAGGACTGATAATTAGAAGACAAATTCAGATTACTTTTCTTTCCTTGTTTCTTATGAAGGAGATTGAGAATGAATTTACTAAAACAGTAGAAATACTTATGCTCAAAATCTTGTCATGTACAGGTTCTCTATTATAAAAATAAACCTTCTTATATTTATTCTAGAGTTCAGCCATCTTTAGAAAGAAAGTGATAATGAGTTGAGTATTTTTTTCACTAAAGCCATATTACTTGACCAGAAACAGGCTTGATGTAGAAATTGAGAGGTATACTGTCATGAGACAGAATTTTCAAGTTTTTAACATTGTCGGTTCCGTGTGTGTGTGTGTATATATATATGTATATATATATATATATATATACACACACACACATACATGTATATACTTATATACAGAGAGAGAGAGCACACATTTTTTGATTCTTTATAATTGTATTCCTGGTGCCTAACAGTGGTACAAAATTGATATTTTATCAGTATTTTTTTTTGGCTGTTATGTAAAAATGAATAAACCTTATTTGTCTATCTGGAAATTTAGTCTTTGTTTTTAAGAAATGAAGAGAAATGTGAATATCTATTTTTGCACTCACACATCTTAACAAGAGGGTGTAGAATGTAAAAATTCAAGTATTTTTATTTTCAAGTGAAAGGCTGATGTTTTAGGAATTATTAAGTCCATGTTTGGGTAACTACTGTTGATTAGAACATGTTTCTGTTTGGTTGTGTGTTCTATAAAGTTAACATTAGAAATTAGCACACTATCAACTATTATGTTGCTTTATTATCTAGATTATTTTATGTCAACGTGTGATCTTAGAGTATGCAAGGATATATTTTTGTATGACTTTTATTTTTACAAAATATAGTTGGTACCATCAGGAACTGTCAAGATAAATATTCACTAGAAATATGAAGACCCAGACATTTTTGAGAGGAAGTTTTGGTTTTTTGTTGTTTTTTTTTTCCACTTAAGACTTCTTGTTCCAAGAAAACTTTTTGGCTTTTGATTTATTTTAGCAATATAATAAATAAAATCTTTAAGAGAAGATTCTCATACCTTGCTACCAGTCTTTTAACTTCCCTAAGATGGTTTCTAAAAACTATTCAATAGTAAGATTTCAGTAAAAATTCTCTAATCTATAAGAAAGCAGCTTGCTAAAATTCTCTGGAGCCAGAACAAAATGCTTTTCTGTCTGTAGGGGGCATTGTCATTTTCCTCCTGACTCCAGGACCAGTGCTCTGTCCCATACTGTTATTTTCATAATAAATAAAAGGGAGGGGGGCGGAGCCAAGATGGCGAACTGTGGACAGCTTTCTCTGTGAACTCCCTCCATCATTCCCTCAAACCCAGACAAAGTAAGCCTTAAAACTGGTTTCTGAGTGAGGTCCTCGCCAAGCATTTGGACTACAACGCACTTCTATAAAAGATCTACCTTGAAAGAACTCCGGAGAAGGTTAGCCTCAGGGGAAATCGGCCTCTGGTCGCGATCGGACTCCAGCCGGGGCGGAAGTCAGGGCTGCGATAGAGGGGCGGATTTTGGGCACCCAGGAAGCCCCTGGGAGACGCCTGGGCCACTTTGCTCTGCTTGCGGGCAGGTGCTTTGGCAGATCTGCCTTTGGAAGGGGGTGGATCGAGAACAGCTGAAAACGTGGTCCTGGTGCGAATCTAGCCCGACCAGCCTCAGACCGGAAGTCAACTCGGCAAACTGCCCCAGGGCAAATATAAATTGTTGCAGTTTTCTCGGCTTTTGACCAATATCCCAACTTTAAATCATGAGCAAGAAGCAGAAGAGAGCTCTCACCATAGAAAGCTTTTACGGAGAAAAAATAGAACAGTCCCCAGATCCTGACATTATGAAAACAATCCCAGATGAAGCCACAAAGGCAGACTTAAGTTGGTCTCCCTTTCAGAAGGCTTACCTGGATGATTGCATTAAGAATCTCAAAAGAGAGCTAGAAGAAGAATGGGGAAATAAATTGAGATCAGGGCAACAGAAATATCAAAAACTGGAAAATAGGACTGGTGAATTGGAAAAAGAAAACAGTTCACTGAAAAACAAAATTGGTGAATTGGAAAAAATCACCAATTCACTGGAAAATAAAAATGGTGAACTGAAAAACAAAATTGGTGAATTGGAAAAAGACAACAATTCACTGAAAAACAAAATTGGTGAATTGGAAAAAGACAACAATTCACTGAAAAATAAAACTGGCAAAATGGAAAAAGAATGCATTGAATCCAGAAATTCAATTGGCCAGCTACAAAAGGAGCTAAAAAAGATAACTGAAGGAAATAATACTCTAAAAATTAAAATTGAACAAATAGAAGTAAATGACACAATAAGACTTCAAGAATCAGTTAAACAAAAACAAAAAAATGAAAAAGTAGAAGAAAATATGAAATATCTCCTAGGAAAAACAACTGACTTGGAAAACAGATCCAGGAGAGACAATTTAAGGATTATCGGACTCCCTGAAAACCACGATGAAAAAAAGAACCTGGATGCTATCTTCCAGGAAATCATGAAAGAGAATTGCCCTGATGTTTTAGAATCAGAAGGCAAAATTGGCATTGAAAGAATTCACCGATCACCTCCAGAAAGAGACCCCAAAATTAAAACCCCAAGGAATATCGTGGCCAAATTTCAGGACTATCGCACCAAGGAAAAGATATTGCAAGCAGCTAGAAAGAAACAGTTCAAATACCGAGGAACTGTCATTAGAATTACACAGGATCTGTCAGCTTCCACATTGAAGGATCGAAGGGCCTGGAACCAGATATTCCGAAAGGCAAAAGAACTTGGATTACAGCCAAGAATAAGTTATCCAGCTAGAATGAGCATCATCTTCCAGGGAAGAAGATGGTCATTCAATGATACAGGAGAATTTCACCTATTTCTAATGAAAAGACCAGATCTGAACAAAAAATTTGACCTCCAAATAGAGAACTCAAGAGAAACATAAAAAGGTAAAAAGGAAAACTCTTGAGAACTATATTCCTACTATAGGTATCCTTTAAAGAATGGCAGTATAATTTGATTTTTTTTTGATAATAATGGAAAAGAAATTAGAGGTGGAAGGGATACCATACTGAAAAAGAAAAAGGGGGGAGGGGGGAAAGGAGGCAAAATAAAGTAAAAATATAGGAGGTAAAATAAGGCAAAATCTCATAAAGAGACATAGAAGATCTAATATAATTGAGGGGAAGAAGGGAGGGCGATGAGTATTGTGTAAACCTTACTCTCATTAGATTGGACTCTAAGAGAGTATACCAGACACATTTGGCTTCAAAGAAAGCACTGACCCTCCTTGTGGGAAGGTAGGAGGGAGGGGAGAAAAGGAAAGGAATAAACTAATAGAAGGATTAGGGGAAAGGTATAAAGGGGAGGGAGGGACTCTAAAGGGAGGAGGATTATTGGTGGGAGGTGGTCTTCAAGAGCAAAGTACTGGGGAGGGGGGAAGGGATAGAGCGGAAAGGGAAGAGAAAATCATAACTCTGGGTAAATAAGATGGCAGGGAATACAGATATAGTTATTTTAACTGTGAATGTGAACGGGATGAACTCTCCCATAAAACGGAAGCGGGTAGCAGACTGGATTAAAAGCCAGAATCCTACAATATGTTGTTTACAAGAAACACATCTAAAACATAGAGATACATACAGAGTGAAGGTAAAGGGCTGGAGCAGAATCTTCTATGCTTCAGGTGAACAAAGAAAGGCAGGGGTAGCAATCCTTATCTCGGATCAAGTAAAAACAAAAATAGATCTAATTAAAAGAGATAAGGAAGGAAACTACATTTTACTAAAGGGTTCCATAGACAATGA
>JAJPUD010001527.1:0-99797 GCA_023553655.1 Myrmecobius fasciatus | reverse complement strand
TCCCACATCCCCGCCAACATTCATCATTATCTTTTCCTGTCATTTTGTGTGTAATGGTACCTCAGAGTTGTCTTAATTTGCATTTCTCTGATCAGTAGTGATTTGGAGACCTTTTCATATGACTACAAATAGTTTTAATTTCATCATCTGAAAATTGTCTGTTCATATCCTTTGACCATTTTTCAAGTGGAGAATGGCTTGAATTCTTATAAATATGAAACAATTCTCTATATATTTTAGAGATGAGACCTTTATCAGAACCCTTAAATGTAAATATGATTTCCAAATTTATTGCTTCCCTCCTAATCTTGACTGCATTGGTTTTGTTTGTGCAAAACCTTTTTAACTTAATATAGTCAAAGTTATCTATCTGGTGTTCAATTAAGAGGTCCAGTTCTTCTTTGGACATAAATTTATTCCATCTCCATAGGTCTGAGAGGTAAACTATATTACATTCCTCTAATTTACTTATAATATCACTCTTTATATCTAGATCATGAACCCATTTAGATCTTATCTTGGTATGTGGTGTTAGATGTGGGTCAAGCCCTAATTTATTCCACACTGGTTTCCAATTTTCCCAGCAGTTTTTGTCAAATAGTGAGTACTTATCCCAGAAGCTGGGGTCTTTGGGTTTATCAAAGACTAAATTGCTATAGTTATTGCCTAGTTTGTCCTGTGATCCTATCCTATGCCACTGATCAACTACTCTATTTCTTAGACAGAACCAAATGGTTTTGATGACCGCTGCTTTGTAATATAGTTTTAGATCTGGTACAGCAAGTCCACCATCATCAGCCTTTTTTTTTTTTTTTTTCATTAATTCTCTTGAAACTCTTGACCTTTTGTTCTTCCAAATGAATTTTGCTACTATTTTTTCTATATCTGTAAGATAATTTCTTGGGAGTTTGATTGGTATGGCACTAAATGAGTAAATTAGTTTGGGTAGTATTGTCATTTTCATTATATTCGCTCAGCCTACCCATGAGCATTTTATGTTTTTCCAATTGACTAGGTCTGATTTTATTTGTGTGGAAAGTGTTTTGTAGTTTAGTTCATATAGTTCCTGACTTTCCCTTGGCAGATAAATTCCCAAATATTTTATACTATTAACAGTTATTTTGAATGGAATTTCGTTTTCTATCTCTTGCTGCTGAACTTTATTGGTAATATATAAAAATGCTGATGATTTATGTGGATATATTTTGTATCCTGCAACTTTGCTAAAGTTGTGAATTGTTTCCAGTAGTTTTTTAGTTGAGTCTCTAACGTTTTCTAAGTATACCATCATGTCATCTGCAAAGAGTGATAGTTTGGTTTCCTCATTATCTACTCTAATTCCTTTAATCTCTTTTTCTTACTGCCAAAGCTAACATTTCTTTTTTTTTTTTTTTTTTTTTTTTTTTTTGTTAAAGCTTTTTATTTGTATAACATATGTATGGGTAGTTCCCCAGCACTGATCTTTACAAAGCTTTCCATTACAAATTTTACCCCCAGTCCCCTCCCCTCCCCTAGATGGCAGGAAGTCCACTACATGCTAATAATGTTGAAATGGAAAGCTAACATTTCTAAGACAATATTAAATAATAATGGTGACAGTGGGCAGCCTTGTTTCACTCCTCATCTTATTGGGAATGGTTCTAGTTTGACGCCATTACATATGATGCTTGCTGAAGGTTTTAAGTAGATACTACTAATCATTTTAAGGAAAAGCCCATTTATTCCTATACTCTTCAGTGTTTTTAATAGGAATGGGTGTTGGATTTTATCAAAGGCTTTTTTCTGCATCTATTGAGATAATCATATAGTTTTTGTTAATTTGGTTATTAATATAATTGATTATGCTAATAGTTTTCCTACTATTGAACCAGCCCTGCATTCCTGGTATAAATCTTACTTGGTCATGGTGTATTATCCTGGGGATAACTTTCTGTAATCTCATTGCTAAAATCTTATTTAAAATTTTTGCATCAATATTCATTAGGGAAATGGGTCTATAGTTTTCTTTCTCAGTTTTCTCCCTACCTGGCTTAGCTATCAAAACCATATCTATGTCATAGAAGGAATTTGGTAGTACACCTTCTTTCCCTATTTTTTCAAATAGCTTATATAGTGTTGGAATTAATTGTTCTTTGAATGTTTGGTAGAATTCACATGTAAATCCATCTGGCCCTGGAGATTTTTTCTTAGGGAGTTGATTAATAGCTTGTTCTATTTCTTTTTCCAAAATGGGGCTATTCAAATAATTTATTTCCTCTTCTGTTAACCTAGGCAATCTATATTTTTGTAGATATTCCTCAATTTCATTTACATTATCAAATTTATTGGCATAAAGTTGGGCAAAGAAACTCCTAATTACTACTCTAATTTCCTCTTCATTGGAGGAAAGTTCTCCCTTATCATTTTTAAGACTAACAATTTGATTTTCCTCTTTCCTTTTTCTAATCAAATTAACTAAAGGCTTATCTATTTTGTTGGTTTTTTCATAAAACCAACTCTTAGTTTTATTTATTAATTTGATAGTTTTCTTATTTTCAATTTTATTGATCTCCCCTTTAATTTTCAGAATTTCCAATTTGGTATTTAATTGAGGGTTTTTAATTTGGTCTTTTTCTAACTTTTTTAATTGTAAGCTCAGTTCATTGATCTTCTCTTTTTCTGCTTTATGCAAGTAAGCATCTAGAGATATAAAATTACCCCTTATAAATGCTTTAGCCGTGTCCCACAAATTTTGGTATGTTGTCTCATTATTGTCATTGTCCTGGATGAAATTATCCATTGTGTCTATAATTTGCTCTTTCACGCATTCATTCTTAAGGATTAGATTATTTAATTTCCAATTAACTTGTGGTCTGTTTTCTCCCGGCCTTATATTACCTGTGAGTTTTATTGCATCATGATCTGAAAAGGATGCATTTACTATTTCTGCTTTTCTGCATTTGATTTTGAGGTTTTTATGCCCTAACATATGATCAATTTTCATAAGTTCCATGAACCCCTGAGAAAAAAGTATACTCCCTTCTATCACCATTCAATTTCCTCCAGAGATCTATCATATCTAACTTTTCTAGCCTTTTGTTTACCTCCCTAACTTCTTTCTTATTTATTTTGTGATTTGATTTATCTAATTCTAAGAGAGCAAGGTTGAGATCCCCCACTAGTATAGTTTTACTGTCTATTTCTCCTTGCATCTCTGTTAGTTTCTCCTCTAGGAATTTGGATGCTATACCACTTGGTGCATATATGTTTAGTATTGATACCGCTTCATTGACTATGGTACCCTTTAGTAAAATATAGTTTCCTTCCTTATCTCTTTTAATTAGATCTATTTTTGTTTTTACTTGATCCGAGATAAGGATTGCTACCCCTGCCTTTCTTTGTTCACCTGAAGCATAGAAGATTCTGCTCCAGCCCTTTACCTTCACTCTGTATGTATCTCTGTGTTTTAGATGTGTTTCTTGTAAACAACATATTGTAGGATTCTGGCTTTTAATCCAGTCTGCTACCCGCTTCTGTTTTATGGGAGAGTTCATCCCATTCACATTCACAGTTAAAATAACTATATCTGTATTTCCTGCCATCTTATTTACCCAGAGTTATGATTTTCTCTTCCCTTTCCGCTCTATCCCTTCCCCCCTCCCCAGTACTTTATTTTTGATGACCACTTCCCTCCAACAGTCCTCCCCCCTTTAGAAGCCCTCCCTCCCCTTTACACCTTTCCCCTAATCTTTCTATTAGTCTCTCCCTTTCCTTTCCTCCTTTCCCTCCCACCTTCCCACAAGGAGGGTCAGGCCTTTCTTTGAAGCCAAATGTGTCTGATATACTCTCTTAGAGTCCAATCTAATGAGAGTAAGGTTTACACAATACTCATCGCCCTCCCTTCTTTCCCTCAATTATATTAGATCTTTTTTGTCTCTTTATGAGATTTTGCCTTATTTTACTTCCTTTATTTTTACTTTATTTTGCCTCCTTTCCCCCCTTTTTTTTTCACTATGGTATCCCTTCTACCTCTAATTTCTTTTCCATTATTATCAAAGAAAAATTGAATTATACCCCCATTCTTTAAGGATACCCATAGTAGAAATATAGTTCTCAAGAGTTCTTTCCTTTTTATCTTTTTATGCTTCTCTTAAGTTTTGCATTTGGAGGTCAAATTTTTTGTTCAGATCTGGTCTTTTCATTAGAAATAGGTGAAATTATCATTGAAATACCATCTTCTTCCCTGGAAGATGATGCTCATTCTAGCTGGATAACTTATTCTTGGCTGTAATCCAAGTTCTTTTGCCTTTCAGAATATCTGATTTCAGGCCCTTCAAACCTTTAATGTGGAAGCTGACAGATCTTGTGTAATTCTAATGACAGTTCCTCGGTATTTGAACTGTTTTTTTCTAGCTGCTTGCAATATCTTTTCCTTGGTGTGATAATCCTGAAATTTGGCCACGATATTCCTTGGGGTTTTAATTTTGGTGTCTCTTTCAGGAGGTGATCCGTGAATTCTTTCAATGCCAATTTTGCCTTCTGATTCTAAAACATCAGGGCAATTCTCTTTCATGATTTCCTGGAAGATAGCATCAAGGTTCTTTTTTCATCATGGCTTTCAGGGAGTACAATAATCCTTAGATTGTCTCTCCTGGATCTGTTTTCCAAGTCATTTGTTTTTCCTAGGAGATATTTCATATTTTCTTCTATTTTTTCATTTTTTTTTTGTTTTGGTTTGACTGATTCTTGAAGTCTTATTGAGTCATTTACTTTTATTTGTTCAATTTTAATTTTTAAAGTATTATTTCTTTCAGTTATCTTTTTTAGCTCCTTTTGTAGCTGGCCAATTGAATTTCTTGGTTCAATGCATTCTTTTTCCATTTTGCCAATTTTATTTTTCAGTGAATTGTTGTCTTTTTCCAATTCACCATTTTTATTTTCCAGTGAATTGATGATTTTTTCCAATTCACCATTTTTATTTTCCAGTGAATTGGTGGTTTTTTCCAGTTCACCAATTTTGTTTTTCAGTGAATTGTTTTCTTTTTCCGATTCACCAGTCTTGTTTTCCAGTTTTTGACATCTCTGTTGCACTGATCTCAATTTATTTCCCCATTTTTCTTCTAGCTCTCTCTTGAAATTCTTTATGCAGTCTTCCAGGTAAGCCTTCTGAAAAGGGGTCCAGCTCATGGGGCTTTTGGCTGGGATTTGTGGCTTCGTCTGGGATTGTTTTCAGAATCTCAGGATCTGGGGACTGCCCTACTTTCTCTCTGTAGAAGCTGTCTATGGTGAGAGCTCTCTTCTGCTTCTTGTTCATGATTTTTGAGCTATAAGAAGTTTAGGTCTGGATCACTTGAGGTCTGAATCACTAGCAGGGAATTCTGCCATTTCAGTTTGCCCCAGGGCAGTTTGCTGAGTTGACTTCTGGTCTGAGGCTGGCCAGGCTAGATCCACACTAGGACCACGCTTTCAGCTGCTCTCAATCCACTCTTTATCAAAGGCAGATCTGCCAAAGCACCTGTCCGCAAGCAGTGCAAAGTGGCCCAGGCGTCTCCCAGGGACTTCCTGGGTACCTAAAATCCACCCCTCTCGCAGCTCTGACTTCCACCCCGGCTGGCTTCTGATAGCGGCCAGCTGCCGATTTCCCTGAGACTGACCTTCTCCGGAGTTTTTTTAAAAGTAGATTGTTGATAGAAGTGCGTTGTAGTCCAAGTGTTTGGTGGAACCCTCACTCCAGAGCCAGTTTGGAGGCTCAGTTTGTCTGGGTCTGAGGGAAGGTCTCAGAAGCTCACAGAGAATGCTGTCTGCAGTTTGCCAACTTGGCTCTTCCCCCCACCCCCCTCGAGATTTGCTTGGCAAAGAAACTGGAGTGGTTGCCACTTCCTTCTCCAGTGGATGCCACATAGCTAAGTGAATGTCTGAAGCTAGATCTGAATGCAGTTTTCCAGATTTCACATCCTGTGATCTATCTACTGAGCCACCCAGCTGCGCAATATAAATCCTCACTGACATTTCTTCTGCTACTCCTACTCTTAGTAATAAAAACAAATAATAAATAAAAATAAGATGGTATATTCATCTAGTTTCCTTTGAATTCAGAATAAGTGCATTGGTCAATGTATATATATGACTATTTTTCAATTCTGTCACTGGTGGACACTAGCCCAGCAATCCCATTCATATTTATTGCATTAAAAAGTTAGAAAACAGGTTTATTACCCATACTAACTCAAGGGATTCAGGCTAGAAAGGCATAAAGTTCAGTGGTTTTGAAGCTTGAAGTAATTTCCTCCTAGCCCAGTAACTTCTGGAGATCTACAAAGGATCTAGGAAAAAAAAATATCCTTGTTTTATCATTTTTATATGCATTTAAAATAGTACAGTTTTTTAGTGGATTTATAATCTCATGTAGATGGTTGACTCCCTTCAGGGTTTTTGTTTAAGGTCTAATCTTAATAAAGTGATGGGGAAATAGTTAATAATACAGATTAAATGTTTTGAGACAGTTGTTAAACATTTACCAACACAAATAATATAATACCATATGATTTTTTTGGTTAAGTTGAATTTTTTTTTCAATCGTAAAATTTGTTCCATGATTGGAGTTGTATAATTCCAGTTTTGGGTCTAAAATTGGACTGCTAGCTATTGGAGTCATAATTCCATCTCCTTTTTCCATGCATTGGTATTGGCTAGCCCTTCATGTTTGGAAGTAAAATCTTTCTCAATTTTGCTTCTTGGTGTCTTTAGCTTTCTTCAGATTCAGTTCAGGGGCTATCTCCTCCATGAAATCCTTTCTTTTACTCTCAGTTTTACCTTCTGCCTCTTCTTGTGTTGCCTAATCTGGGTTTTTAACCCCTATTTGAAATTAAGACTTTTGAAGTATACAATTTTTGTATAACACAATTTTGTAAAAACACAATTTTTGTCTTTGTATTCCAGGTGCCACATATACATATAGTACATACTTAATAAATGAATAAATATTAAATATGCCAAGCACCATGATAATATTAGTAAATAAGTTAAAGCCAATGTATGTTTATGCTCTCAAATTAACTTCCTATCTATGAAGTGCTTAAAAGACAAGAAAAGCGATTACAGTGTATACATTTGTAACAATCTTCTTGCTCCAGTTTCTTTTCTTTTCTTTCTTTTTTTTTTCTTTTTTTTTTCTTTTTTGATCTCTAGTGACTTCAGATTTCTTGGAAATTTTACTTCTTTACTGTTTCAAAGAAATGTTTGCCTTTCAAGTGAACATTAAAAAGTGTGGCAGTAAGATTGATGTATCTTCTCTATGTCCTATGAACCTGTAAAACAGATGATTTCCAATAAAGTACTTGAACCTTACAGGTGATGAAATTTCCAGTGTGGACAAAATATGTATGCATGTTAGTAGGTACCTATCCATCCCAAATGATCTAGGTGTGACAAGTGAGAGAAGAATGAGTCATTGTGAATGTCAAGTATAATAGCAATACCCTTTTAAGAGTATATTAATATGAGGTCTTATAAATGCTTTTTTCCAATAGGTAGAAAAAATGGAGAGTGAGGCAGCATTATTTAAAATATTACTAAGTGAACATTGAGTTTCTTTATGATTGATCATTGCATTTTCTTTTATACCAGAAGATTAATGTTGTTTGTTGTTCATAGGGGTGATTATGGGTTGACTCTTATACATCAATAAATTCTTCAGGCTTATTTTGTTGCCTTCTTTTTTTCAGTTTTAGAGCATAAGAATATATATATATATATATATGCATATATATATATATATTTGTTATATGTGTATATACATATAAATAAACAGGTAAACACACAGAATAAGGTGTCTACATCTTTCCTTCTGTTTTGGATCTTGCCTTTTCTTTTTTCTATTTTCTAAGATTATGATTAGCCTTTGTGTAATAGGTTTTTATCTATTCTGTCTGATCCAGCCCTTCTTATAGTATGTTATGAGATGAGATTTTTTTTAGGAAATTTGTAACTCAATCTTTTTAGTATATTTACTGATAAAAGTACCCCATATTATGAAGCATTTTAAGGCATGGACTCTTAATAATTAGTTTTCTAAAAAAAAAAATTCTAGTTTTCTGTTAAAAAAAAATCAAATATTTTCCTTGAGATCTCTGATTTAGGTCTCGTTCTCAGCCAGCCAGTCCAACACCCTCATTGTAGCTAATAAGTGACAAAGGCAGTATTAGAATGCAGATCCTCTTACTGCAAACTTAGTGTTCTTTCTGCTGCAGTAAAGAAATCTAAGTTATTTATAAACAGAATCCTAAACAGCTGATTTCATGTGTGACTGGTAAATGTGAAAATGATAGAATCAAAATTTTAGAGCTGAAAGAGAATTCTGGGGTCATTTAGCGTGATTTCCCACATTTCATTTATTTGTTGATTTTACAATTGATTTTATTGCTGTTATTATTAAATTAGTTTTATTGATGCTTCTTGATTTTATTATACTTCTATAAATACAGAAATGTCATCTTTTTCCCTCTACCTTCCTTCATGAAATTGAATCCACTCTTAAAACAAAAAAGTAATTAAATCATCACTCCATCTTCCAGTGCATGATGTACTATTCTGTCCTAGTAGGTTCCTGTCCCTCTGCTGAAATGAAATCCTCCTTTTCAAGGTGAGAATCCTCAAAATGCATAAAGTTCCAGTAACGTCTCCAAGGACATATAACTAAAAAGTTAAATAACTGAATGGAGAACCAAGTTTAATTAACTCACTGTCCATTGCTTTTTGTTTTCCCCACACATTCTGTAATTAGATCTTGCACATCTTAATTAGAAAATGTTTAAAATATTATTCACATTTCCTAATTTCCTTTTCTATTTTCCCCCCCAATGCTTCTACTGTAGGGGTCCTAGTAAAGTCATGGGCACTGATTCTTGCCACTTCTAAAGCACAGAAGCTCTTATTCCGTATAATAGACTGCTTGCTTCTTCCACATGCTGTGCTGCAACAAGAGAAAGACCTGCCCACCACTATGCTGACCGCTATTCGAAAGAATCTTCCGCTCTATCTTCAGGTAAGTTACATTAATACTTAAGCTACCCATAAATAAGTAAACTTTACATTTCATTCTGAAACATTTTATATTAAAGAAAGATAATGAAAACTTTAAAATCTCATATACATTGAACTTGAGGGAAGGCTTTTTTTTTGGTTTTGGTTTTGGTCTTTTGTAGTTTTATTGACCACAAAAATTGGCATTGTTTTGGAAATGTTATCTCAAAAGAACCTTGAATAAGATTATAGGAGAACTTGCCACACAGGGTGGTAAAAATAATACCACTTCCTCTTATAGAATTACTACCAAAGAAAAGGAAGTTGAGATTTTGGTGTTTTGTTGTGTTTTTTTTTTTTTTTTCCAATATTGAAATTCACTAGCAGGATCAAAATGGGAATAGCTTGATTGTGATGAGTCAATAAAACCTGAATTCAAATTAGGCCCCAAAATTCCTAGAAGAGTAACTCTGGGCAAGTCACTTAACCTTTCTGCTTGCCTCAATTTCTGCATCTGTAGGATGGGCAAAATAATAGCCTTGCTATGAGGATCAAATGAGATAACAATTGTAAAGTACTTAATATAGTACCCGGCACATGATAGTTTTTCTGTGAATGTTAGCAATTATTAATTATTAAAATAAGGTTTCAGATTTGCCACCTTTTTTAAGGTCTATAAAAATGTAATTAAAAGATGTGTTTTTATTGCTTTCATTCTGGACAATGAAACTTGATTCATCTATTTGAGAAAATTATTCATCATTAACAATCAGTGATTCGAAAACAAAAATAAGGAAAAATAAAATTGATAATTCAAAAAAAAATTAGTAATATTTTAAGAATGAGAGGTAATGTGGTAAAGTAGATAGAGAGCTGACCTCAGATCTAAGATTTCCTGAGTTTAAGGACCACCTCTCCCACTTTTGAACTGAGTAACTGGGCAAGGAAATTAATCCCTCTGTGCACTAAATAGCTCTCTAACTATAATTTTCAAAGAAGTTGTTGACCAGGTTTGGTTGAAGAAGTTCTCTCATTGATAGTCATTCATTATACCACTTGAAAAAAAGTATCCAGTTCTTATATTTTGTTTTGATACCATTTTTTTTTTTGATTTATAAAGTGCTTGCTATGTGTTAGACATTAGGTTGTAAAGACCAAAATGCAGGCAAAGAGCCTGCATTCAAAACAGGAAGAGGTAAACATATGCAAAATATATAGAAATTGAATGAATATCAGATGTTTTGCAAAGGAGTACACTCAGGGAAGAGAGTCAAAAAAAAGTATCTCATAAGAGATTATGCTTAAGCCCTTTTTTGACAGAAAGTAGAGATTTCAAAAGGTAAAAATGAGAAAGGAATGTGGACAAACAGGGTAAAGGCATGATTGGAGATGGGGTGTGTGTAGAACAATGGGGCCAGTATGGTAATCATATAGAAAAGAATAATACACAAGAAGAGCTAGATTGTGAATAGATTTAAATGACACATATGTTTATATTGATCTTAGAAGTAATAGGGAGCTACCGGAGTTAATAAGTAGAGTGAAGAATAATATGATCAATCAATAAGCAATCTTTCATTAAGGACTTGCTATGTGCCAAGTACTGTTATAAGTGCCAGGATTACTTGAAAAAGTGAAAACAGTCTCTGCTTTCAAGGAACTTATATTTAATTAAGGGAGGCAAAATGTATATAAATAGGTATATGTAAGGTGGAGAAATATAAATACTTGATAATATAGAAGAGGGAACACTAGTAGCTGGAGGCACAGGGAGAAACCCTCTACAGAAGGTGGGTTTTCAGCTAAATTTTAATCATCTAAGCATTATTAAGTGCCCATTACATATTAAATGTTGTGCTAAGAACTAGGGATACGGAAAAAAGCAAAAACAAAAACAAACCAGTCCCTATTTCAAGAAACTCACAATGTAATGGGAGAGATTATATACAAATAGTTATGTACAAATAAGATATATACAGGATAATTTGGAAATAATTTCAATGGGAAGACACTAAGACAAAGGAGGACTGGAAATGACTTCTTGCAAAAAGTGGGATTGTGGTTGAGACTTGAAGGAAATCATGAAAGCTAGGAGAGAGGGAGAGCATTCCAAACACAAGGAACAATTTCAGAGTCAGGAGATAGAATGTTTTTTGTGAATAACAATGGAAACGAGTGTCATGGATTCATAGAGTACAGGGAGAAGAATAAGGAGTCAGTTATGAAAGGCTTTGAATGCTGAATAGAGGATCTTCTTTTTGATCCTGGAGATAAGGGAGAAACACTGGAGATTTTGGAATTAGAGGAAGGTGCCCTTCCAATATGGTATGATCTGATCTTTAGGAAGTTCAGTTCAACAGCCAAATGTAAATTGAACTGAAAGTGAGAGAGGCTTGTGGCAAGGAGACCAACCATTAGACTATTGCAGCTGTCCAGGCTCGAGGTGATCAATCTGCATCAAGGTGATGGTAGTGTCAGAGAAGAGAAGGGGATGCATGTGAAAAATGTAAGAGTAGAAGCAATAAGATTTGAGCACTGATTGGATATTCTGGATGAGAGCGAGTGAGAAGTAAAGTATGAGACCTAACTTGTGAGAGGATGGTGAATACCCATCAACAGTAATAAGGTTAGAAAAAGGGGAGAAATTGGAGGGAGAACTAATGAATTCAGTTTTGGACAAGTTGACTTTAAGATGTATCCTAGACATCCAGTTTGAGTAAAAAAGGCTGTTGGAGATATAAGGTTGGTGTTTGGGAGAGTTTTTTGCTGAACAGGTAGTTCTGAGATTCATCTGTAAAAGAGATAATAATTAAATCCAAGGGAACTGATGAGATTGCCAAGTAAAATAGCATAGAGGAAGAGGAAAAGGCCTATGACAGAATTGTGGAAAACTTCAACTGTTACTGGGTGTGATGTGGATGGAGATCTGTCAAAGGAGACAGAGGAACAGTCTAACAAGTAGAATCAGAAAAGAATAGTCACAGAGACCTAGGGGAAAAAAAGATATCCCAGTAAAGCAGTGAAACACCAAAAAGTCAAGTAAGAAGATGATTGAGAAAAGACCATTAAATTTGGTAATTAAGAGATCATTAGTAACCTTGGAGAGACCAATTCTGTTTGAATTATGAGATCAGAAGCCACATTTTATAGAGTTAAGAAGAAAGTAAGGGGAAAGGAAGTGGGGGGGTCGGTGCATTAAGAAGGTTAGTCACAAAAGAGTATGAAAATATGGGATCATAACAGAGATGGATGGATCAAGTGAGGATTTTTTAAGTGTGAGGAAGATATGATATGGATATGTTGGTAGATAGTAGTGGGAGTAACCAGTGAGGATTCAGGGATTAAATAAAAGCTAAGGATTTTAAGAGGCAGAGGTAAGAAGTAAGAGAATTCCAGACATGAAAGAAATCCAGTCCAAAGTTACTAAAGTAGGAGGTGAAGCATTGAATATGAGGAACAGTATGCAGATCAATGTGGCTGGACTGTGTAAGGTATGTAATGAAATGTGTAAGAAAACTGGAAGAATAGGAAGTTGCCAGGTTGTAGAGAATTTTAAATTCCAGATAAATTTCATATTCGATTAGATCTGAACTTTAGAAAAATCACATAGTGTTATATTTTGTAAAAAGGAAAGGTTCAAATTGGAGACATCAAGGATAAGGTTATTATAGTAGTCTAGATGAAATGTGATGAGGTTCTATTAGAGTGATGACCATCTAATTCGAGTGATGGGGAGAGACATGAGAGATATTGTAGATAAAAAATTCTCAGGATTGGGCGACTGTTTGGGTATATGTGAGTAAGGAGTTGAAGATGACAATGAGGTTGCTAACCTGGGTGAGTAGAATGATGGTGGTACCTTCAACAGTAGTAGGAAAGTTTAAAAAGTGGGGGGGTAGGGGAGAGGAGCATTTCAGAGGAAGGATAATGGGTTCTACTTTGGATTTAGTGAATTTAAGAAATCCAGAGGCCAGGAAAAAAAAAAAAAAGAAAGAAAAAGAAGAAAAAGAAAATGAAGCCCATAAGCCATCTATTGTGAAGATAACTCCAAGTTCTTGAAGGGATTGCCAGCATTAGGTGATCTTTGGTAGATCTAATCAAACTAAAAAGACTTCAGCCACAGGCCCAGAGACTGGAACAATATATATGTTATGTGAGAAAAAGCTTTCATAAATGCACAAAGGATTGTGACTAAAAGGTTGCACAGGATAATATATTTTTTTCTTTTTTTAGCTATGGGAAACACAAAGATGGTAGTTGAGTGATTGCACTTCATTTTTGTGAAGAAAGGACTGGCATTGATGAAATCATTGTTCCTAGAATATTGATTGAACAGAGAAACATTTGTGTCTAGCTTAGAATTCCTTAGAATTCCATTCAACACTCAGTATCATTGTTTCCATAGGAAACAGTGTATTTTAATGTTGTCAGTATTTGGTCTTTATAATTAAAGTGGTGAGTGACAGACAACTTTTGATCATTTTTGTTTTGGTTTTTTAATAGCTTTTTATTTTTCCAAATACAAGACAAGATAGTTTTCAACATTCACCTTTACAAAACTATTTGTTCCAAATTTTCCCTTCTTCCACACTCCCAATAAAAAAAAAATTAAAAAAAAGATTTTGGACCTTGTGCTGACTTTGGCACATTTTTATTATTCAGATAGTGGTGTTGAACTTACATTAGGATGAGGGTAAATGGCTTCCTTTTGCATGTAGTGCAAAACCACATGAACTGGATCTAGAAATCATCTGAGTCTAAAAACTATATCCCTGTTGTTTACTTCTTAAATGTTCTTACTAGAACAGTGGACAAATTGTTAGACATGGTTACTATATCACTCACAAAGTATTTTTATTAGGTACCTGCTCTGTATCAGACACTCTGCTAGATACTGGGAATACAAAGACAAAAATGAAACAATATCATTTTGTACCTTAACATTAACAAAAACACATTCCTTAATATAAAAATTTTCTATCATGAATTCATTCTCATATTCTTTTTTGGGATTTTTTGATAACCATCTGAAAGTAGAATTTAAAGTATATTTTGAAGCAGTTTTGTAGACTTTTTTTTTCCTAAATTCTTCTTTAATCACTGAGGATTGAGATAGAGGAGAACGTAAATAGTCTGTGAAGCCATGCGATACCATTTATTGCTTTTACCATATAAAAATATTACAAAAATACAGAATAGAGGTCATTATTTTGCTCCCAAGTGTGCATCAGCCTCATGCTCTGGCGTCATTCTAAGGACCATACAAGCTCAGTTCTTAATCTTATTAGTAAATTATATACTCTGTATTATAGGCTAATGATGGAATGTGTTTGTTAACTGAAAAATCCCAACAAATGAAAATGAGTAGAAGTGTGCCAGTGTTCTTTTTGTCTGGCATATTCTTTAAATTTCCCTCT
Organism: Myrmecobius fasciatus; assembly: GCA_023553655.1. Lineage (NCBI taxonomy): Eukaryota > Metazoa > Chordata > Mammalia > Dasyuromorphia > Myrmecobiidae > Myrmecobius > Myrmecobius fasciatus. The sequence goes on along the minus strand of JAJPUD010001527.1, from coordinate 85,380 downwards.
TTTATTTATCGCATCTTTCTTTTTATTTCTCCATCAGGGAATGTGTGTTATCTGTTGTCATTCCCAAACTCAGAATGCTTATTTGAACCAACTGCTAGGGAACATTGTTGAGCAATATATTGGGCGTTTCCTGCCAGCTTCCCCATCTCTTCAAGTCCTTGAACAGCATCCTGTTCTCTTGGCATTGAGCAGATCAGCCACCACACCCAGGATTGCTTGTCTTCGGAAAATTGTTGTGCAAGTAATAAGGTAACAGTAAATACAAGGGAAAAGGTGATCATTTCAAGCCAAATTTTCCTTTAGTTTTTTTTTTTTTTTAAGTGATTAAAGTACCATTGAATTTTTAAAAAACTAAAAATAAATTTAAAAGTGTTTAGTAATGTAAACACTCTAAATAACACTCTAAAGCATTTTACACTTGGTCTTAATACTAAAAAAATTACTAATCATACCCTACTATTAGATATAATAAAGAGCTTTAAAAGCCATAGCTTTAAACATCCAAACAATAGAATAAATAATGCAATGTTCAGAGAAGTACTTCTTATAATACCAAAAATCTAGAAACAAAGTGGTACCTATAAATTGAAGACTTGCTGAACAAATTATAATATGTAAATGCAATTAAATATTATTCTGTTTTTTAAAATTGAATATTAAAAATTCAAAGCAATATGGAAGCATATTAAGAATTGATGTAGAATAAAATAACATAAAAAGACTATGACTATAATAATATAAATATAAATTAAAAAGTACAAAAAAAATTTTAATTGCATTGACCAGTCTCCATCCTAGAGAGGAGGAAAAGGTAGATGACTGTGAGGATGGGGTTGGAATGCTCCATATAAATGCTATCATATAAGATAGCTTTATAGACCTTTTTTTAATAAGATAGTTTGGTTTTTTGGTTGTTATAAGAAAGGGTTCATTTTGGAAGCAGAGGGACGCTACATTAGCAAATTACTCTAATGTTAAAAAAAGGGGATCACAGAAACTTAAACTAAAATTTAGACAATCTAATATATGTGTTTTAAGTGTTTCTGGACAGTTTAAGGGATTATGCAAAAAGTCAGTTACAACTCCCACTTTCCTTAACATTTTTACTTATACATATTAGTATATATTATTTCAAACCTTTCTACCTTGGAAAATTTTCATTTTTAAAATTCTTATATTTCTAATGAAAAATAAACAAATTTCATTTTTCCATAGTCATTTTCCTGGCATTTGTGTGTATCTTATAGAAAACTATCCTTACTTTCTCTACCTGCTTTAAGGTTTAAATACTGACTTCTAGGAGAACAAGATCCATCTTTAAAAAACAAAAATGACTCTCAAAAAGCACTAAAGTGACACCCTCTGTTAGCTTTATAACAAATACAGTTATGTCCTCTATTCAGCTAATGTTTCACCTTGTTCTTGGTACTTTTGATAAATCTTTCATAATAAGTAGGTTTGAAGAATCTGGAGAGAGAGGAAATCACATCAAGATAAGCTAAAAGGTAAAAGGTGATAATGAAAAGAGTGGCAATTTGAAGACCATTTCAGTCTTTTCTGTATCCAGTCACTCATTTCTTTCCAGGAACTTGATGATAAATTATCACACAATTCTTTGGGCTTCTTTATGAATAATAAGAATGACCAAAGATGACATTTAACCTCTTCTCCTAGATCCCCAAAAAGTTGCCCTTTCTGCTTTTGCTTCTTTTTCTTTTTCTATTTTTCCTGTATTTGGATTCAGTTTCCTATAACTCTAAGCTTGAAACTTGAGTCATCTTTGGCCCAACATTCCTTGTCTTTCATATCTAATTGGTTTTATTGATTCTTTTATATTTTGAATTCATCCCTGCCTTTCCATTCTCCCTTCTGTTGTCAACTCATATTTAGACCACTACAGTAATAAGCTTCTGTCCCCAGCCCCTGCTCTTTCTGCTCATTCTTATATACCACTACCACATTCATCTTCCTTAAGCACCACTTTCAAAATGTGATACTTGACTCAAAAATCTTTGAGTTCCCTGTTGTTTGTAGGTCAGAATCCAAACTCATTAGCTCAGTCTTGCTATACCAAGCCTATTTTTTTTCTGTTTTCTGCATTTTTTTTCCTTTAAAATTCAAGGAAAGGTATGACTTTCATGCTCTAGCTTTCAACAAAAAAGAGATTACTATTCATTGTCACAGGACAGTTTGTCTCCTGACACTCAAAGCATCCTAAATTTGGAGGGATCTTAGAGACCACCTACTCCGCTCCCTTTCATTTTAAGAATGATACAATTGTACTTGTGCAAGTATACATATAATATATATATAAACTAAATGAGCTAGTGTGGGGATAGAGAGTGCAAGAAACTAGAGGGATGAAAAAAGACTCCCATGTAGAAGGTGATGCTTGAGCTTAGTATCAAAGAAAACAAGGGATTCTAAGAGACACAGATGAGGAAAGAGTTATATTCCAGACATGTGAGACAAGAACCAGAATCAAAGCTTTGATATGGGTAATAGAATGTTGGATGTGCTAACCAGCAAACAGGCCAGTATGGCTACATCACAGGATGCATGGAAAAAGTAGTGTGAGTGGAGAATAGGAAGGTTGAAAGGAACCAGATGTTTTTGAGATTTAAATGTTAAGAGTATATATTTAATCTTAGAGGTAATAGAGAGGTACCAGTTTATTGAGTAGAGGAGATGACGTGAGCAAACATGTTCTTAAAGAAAATACTTTTAGACAATATAGTGAATAACAGATTGGGATATGGAGATGTATGAAGTAGGAATACTAAATAGGAAGCTAGTGTGGTAGTCCAAGTAAGTGGTGATAAGGGCCTAAATTGGCATAGTGTCTGTATGAGTAAAGAAAATTTAAAAAAGTTTCTTTTATATTTGGACTATGAGAATGTAATGATTACCATTATATAGAAATAGAAAGATAGAAATTTAGAGGCTGCCTTTTTGAGTATTGTCATTATATCTAAGTGGAAGATTCCCTTATCAAACATCTTTGGTGTGTCTGTGAATATCAAATAATAGCAAGTTTGCAACTGGTTCATAAATGTCTGAAGACTTACAGTTAAATTAGCTATAAATGATAATTTTAATTGTTTTCTCTTTTGTGATTTTTATTATGATCTAAGATTAAAATCAGTATTATTTCAAAAAAGAATTCAGATACAGGAACTATAGGAATTTTTTATTCAGGCAAATTCCTTAACCTGCCAGTTAAAGGATAGGGTACAGTATGAGATGAGAATGTTAACTCATATAAGGAATTTCTTTGTTTATATGAGGATGGGAGAATCCGTGCTTATCTCTTCCCTACCTTCATCCCCCTCCCTATTTTCTTCCCTCCAAAGAGGATCATGAGAACGAAATGGTTCTATTTTACTTTGGAGAATATGCTGTATATTTTATCACAGAAGCAAGAGAATAAGGCTTGTTGTGGTATGAAAAAATAATCAATTCACAGATAGAGCCTTTTGGGCAATGTGTATAGCTTTATTTACTCTTAAGCAACCAGATTGGGCTATTATAAAATGCATAGCTGTGTAGGTTTGACTTTTCAATTATTATTAAGCCCATTTGACATCTGACATTAAATCTATAATGATCCAAAAGAAAAAAAACTGAAACATATCTTTCCTTTCTTGTAGAGAGGTGGAAAATTTCTAGGACACATTTTGGCATCCATTGTCAGATATGATCAGTGTAAGACTTTGAGTTTTTCTTCCTGCTAAATGTTTGGGATTTTTGGTTTTTTCCTTATAAAGGAAGATTCATTTTTAGGTTATGATGTATGTTGGGCATGGTAGTAAAAGGCATTCATAAATTTAGTTTAAAAAAAATATAGTTTTGTCAGTACATTCATGGAGTTTTCATAATGTCTATTAAGCCCAAATGCTTTACAAAACACCAAAGAGATATTTAGTTCTTCAATACATCACTGAATCTATGTTCTCATTTATATATGAGTATTTCCTCTATTGGTATATATTGCAGCTAATCCTTACCTCATTGTCCTTATAATTATCTTCCATTTTCTTTTTTAGATCTTCTTTAGGGGAGCTACCCTGGAAGCTGCTCTCTAAATCTCTATTTTGTGTTTATTAGTGCCTTCCTTGAACTAACCGTCATCTCTAGCTCTCACCCCAAAAAGGAGAGAAAGAGGAAGGAATAAATAATTATTATCTTTTGTGTGCAAGGCATTCTGCTAAGAGTGTTACAGATATCTCTTTTGAGCCTACCTCCTGTTTCACTTATACAGTTTTCCTAGATAGCATTCCTTTGCCCTACTGTTATACATAGGTCATCTCAGGTCCTCCCTTAGTAGCTATGTGACCTTGACTTGCCTTTTCTAGGCCTCACTTTCCTAGATCTGCAAAATGAGGGAGCTAACTAACTGACCTCTTAAAATCTATTCCAGCTCTAAATCTATTTACTGGAGATTTCATTTCTTGTGTGTAATGGAGTGGAAATCCAGTAAAGTATACTCATAGATTTTCAAAAGAGAGTTAAATTTAACATTTAAAAACTGTATATTATTCATTTTGAAATCATCCTGAAATTGTATGTTGTTTGGTTCTGCCTTAACCAAAAAAACATGGACACATTTCTTATTTTAGGAAATCCTACATTCAATTTAAAGGATCTTCACCACCCCCTCGCTTAGCATCCATTCTGGCTTTCATTCTTGAACTTTTCACGAAAACCAACATGGATATTGGTGATATGGAACAACTCTTACCTAGTGTGTTGAAATGTTTGCTCTTGGTCAGTGAACCACAGGGTGAGTTTACTAATTTATTTAATATATTTATCAGTGTAGAATAATGACAATTTTTATGCATTCTTAAAAGCTTTATCTCTTTTACATATATTGCCTCGTTTGCTCATGATATTTAGGGTAAAAGATGACAATATAGATCATTTTATTTTATTTTTGAGGTCTGGTCTTCTGTCCTAGTCAGGCTGAAAGTGCAGCAGCCGTTCACAGGCCAATAATACTACTGATTGGTTTGGATATCTATTTCATTTTCTACTTGGGCTGGTTTCCCCTTTCTTGGACTGCCTAGTCTTTTCCTTGCTCCCCAGAGCCTATCTTATTGGTCCTGTGTTTAATATGGACTGCTCCATCTTCTTTAGTCCCTATTTTAGGTCAAAACCCTGAGTTCCACTATTTGACAAAAACTGCTAGGAAAATTGAAAACTAATTGACCCACACCTAACACCATATACCAAGATAAGGTCGAAATGGTTCCATGATCTAGACATAAAGAGTAATATTATAAACAACTGAGAAGAACATAGAATAGATTACCTCCCAGATCTGTGGAAGAGGAAGGAATTTATGACCAAAGAAGAATTAGAGATCATTGTTGATCACAAAATAGATAATTTTGATTATATTAAGTTAAAAAAAAATTTGTACAAACAAAACTAATGCAGATAAGATTAGAAGGGAAGCAGTAAACTGGGAAGACATTTTTACACTTAAAGGTTGTGATAAAGGCCTCATTTCTAAAATATATAGAGAATTGATTCAAATTTATAAGAATTCAAGCCATTCTCCAATTGATAAATGGTCAATGGATATGAACAGATAATTTTCAGATGAAGAAATTGAAACTATTTCTAGTCATATGAAAAGGTGCTCTAAATTATTGATCAGAGAATTGCAAATTAAGACAGCTGTGAGTTACCACTACACACCTCTAAGATGACAGGATGTTGGAGAGGATGTGGGAAAATTGGGGCACTAATACATTGTGGAATTGTGAACTGATCCAGCCATTCTGGAGAGCAGTTTGGAACTGTGCTCAAAGAATTATCAAACTGTGCATAATACCCTTTGACCCAGCAGTGTTTATATTGGGCCTATATTCCAAGAGATCTTAAAGGAAGGAAAGGGACCTATGTGCAAAAATGTTTGTGGCAGCTCTTTTTGTAGTGGCAAGAAACTGGAAACTTGAGTGGATGCCCATCAGTTGGAGAATGGCTGAATAAGTTATGGTATAGGAATGTTATAGAATATTATTGTTCTGTAAGAAATGACCAGCAGGATAATTTCAAAGAGGCCTGGAAAGACTTACATGAATGATGCTGAATGAATTTGAGGAGCATCAGGAAATCATTGTACATGGCAACAAGATCATACAATAATCAGTTCTTATGGATGTGGCTCTCTTCAACAATGAGAAGATTCAGACCAGTTCCAATGGTCTTGTGATAAAGGAGCTATCTATACCCAGAGATAGGACTGTGGGAACTGAGTGTGGATCACAACATAGCATTTTCACTCCTTTTGTTGTTGTTTGCTTACATTTTGTTTTCTTTCTCATTTTTATTTCCTGGGTTTGATTTGATTTTTCTTGTGCAGCAAGATAATTGTATAAATATGTATGCAAATATTGAATTTAATATATATTTTTACCATGTTTAACATATATTGGACTACTTGCCATCTAGAGGAGGAAGTGGGGGAGGAGGAAGGAAAATTGGAACACAAGGTTTTGCAAGGGTTAATGTTGAAGAATTATCCATGCATATGTTTTTAAAAATAAAAAGCTTTAATAAAAATTGAAAAAAATAACAGTGCAAAATAAAAAATTAATTAAAAAAAAACCCTCCTGAGTTCAAGCAGTCTATCAGTCTTGGCCCCCTAACAATAGCAGGGATTACATGCATAAGCCATCAGGTAAAACTGAGATATATGGAAAAGGAAAATAACCTGCCCAGAGTTATACATATGGCAAATAATGGTACTGGGTTCTCATGTCCAAGAATATCTCTAGTTATTATTTCCCAACTATACAAATGATATTGATGATAAAGAATAACTATGGTGCTTCAAGGTTTGCAAATTGTTTTATATATATTATCTCATAAGACCAAATAACTTAGATGCATGTGACCATTTACTACTCTTAGCACAAGTGTTATTTGAAGATGCAGGTTCCATTTACTATCAGAAACCAGGTAAAAACAAGTAGTAAGTATTTCTTTATGATTTAGAGTCTTTTCTGAAACTTCATAAATGTCTTTTGATATATATTTTGTTTTCAGTGTCATGACCACCTTTGTTATTGGTATTCTCTTAAAATAGTCACTTATTTGGAATTTACAGTATATAAAGCACTATAATAAACTTTGTAACAAGAATCCAATATTCACAGTGGTGGAACTTAACCATATGAAGACTGTTAAACTTGACTGAATGTTGACTAGACTTGCTGCAGTAGCTAGTTAGTGAGTCTGTCTACATCGAGTCTCTCCTCACTCCAATTCATCTTCCATTCAGCTACCAAAGTGATTTTCCTAAAATGCAACTCCACCTACATCATCTCCCCTACTTAATAAAGTCAACTGTTGTCTCCAGGATGAAATAAAAAATCATCTATTTGACAGATACACACACACACACACACACACACACACACACAAACCTAGCCCCATCCTTCTTTTTCAACTTATGTTATTTTCTTCCAACTACTCTGCTTTAGTGACATTTGTTTCCTTTCATTTTCCTTCAGCAAGACTCTGTCATTCCTGGGCATTTTCTCTGGTCGTCCTTTATACCTGGAAAGCTCTCCCTCTTCATTAAAAATTTCATCTTCTACAGGAAGTCTTTGCCAATCCTTTTTAATTCTAATGCCTCTCTGACTCAATATCCTTAACACTTAGGACAGTGCATGTCACCTAGCAGTCCCTTAATGTTTATTTACTGACAATGGGTATTTATTTACATTTGTTTATAAATATGTATTGTTTAAGAAGGAAACATTAGTATTTGTAAAAACAATAGAATGGGAATGGGAGTTATAATCTAGAGGCAGTTAGATGGCCAGAATGCTAGGGCCAGACTCAGAAAGACATGAATTCAAATCTGACCTCACATACTTACTAGCTTATGTGACTTAATCTCTATCTGTCTCAGTTTTCTCAAGTGAATAATGGAGATAATGAGTCCTTACTTCCTAGAATTGTTGTGATGATCAAATAAGATAATATTTGTAAAGTGCTTAACACAATGGCTGGCATAGAGTAGTTTCCTAATAAATATTTATTTTCTTTGTGAAGGGTTTAACATGGTCGTATAGTAGGTGCTGTATAAGTGTTTCCTTCCTTCTTTATAAATTACAGTTTCCTAATGAATGATTGGAATGAGTTGAATAGAAAAATGTAGATCAATTTCCTTGCCCAGACTTTTCTTTGCCTTCTTGGAGAACATATCTGTTCTTTGAATTTCAGTAAAAGTGTGCATTTTAAGATTTTAAGTCAGTTAAAAGTATAAGATTATGATCAGCATATTGTTTCAAAGGTTGTAAAGTGCTCTGTCATGAATGGGATCAGGGTTCAGGGATTGAACTTTGCTGTTCACTTCTTGCAAGTAAATGGATCATGTCATCATAGGATTGATGGCATATAGGATTCTCTAGAGGTCTCTGCATTGATTCCTTTTGCCAGCTGAAGGAACAGCATTAAGGACTGACGTGTTCCTGCCTAGAGAGAAATTTTTTTCTCTTTGAGGCCTAATGTGAAATGGGACATTTGGAAGATCATAGAAAATGCTTAATTTCTCCCCAAGGATTATGGGAAGAAGAGTGATTTTATATTAATTAAATAAAATTTTAATACACTACATGTAGATTTTTAGAAGTCTTGGTAAAGATAATTATTTTTCCCCAAACATAAATATTATTTTGTCTGGATTGTGTTTTGGCAGCTTTGTATACCATGACGTTAGTAAACAAACTCATGGCTTTGTAGATGGCAATCTAATATGTTCTTTTCCTTCTGCTTTTCTTGCCTCAAATCTTTATGTGCCCTTTAAGAAACTAGACATTTTTTCTGTAACACATTATCCCACTTTAGATACCACAAAAACATCACTAGGCTTTGCTGATGAAATGAATCCCTCCATTCAGGCTTCTTCATCATATCCCACATATTTACAAAATAAAATACAATGTAACTTCTAAAGAACTTTGGTTATTTTAAATACATTTATGGTTGGCAAATCAAAAGCACTTAGAAATGCAAAGCTATTGTTTCAGATAGTACTTCAATATGTTTTCAATATACTTGTCTGATCTAGGAACAAAGAAATAAAGAGTACATATTTTATTTTCCTTTTAATGCAAAAGAAAGTTTACTACATAAATACACGCATGTGTGTGTGTGTATGCATACACAGCTCTTTGAGGTTTGAAAAGCTTTTCACATGCATTATCTTATTAAATCCTCACAACTTGTGAAGTAGATGTTGTGGTTATCCCAGTTTTACAGATGAGGAATCCAAATCTTTGCACATTTCAGTGATTTATTTAGGGTCACAAGCTAGTAAGTCTCTGAGGCAGGATTCAAACCTGTCTTCCCAACTCCCAAGTCCAGTGTTTTATTCACTACACCATGCTGCCCCTCAGTAGGGTGCTGAAGTTTTAGTGAATAATTCTAGGATCCATTATTTCATTTCTTCAGTATTTCTTTTACTAATGCCTATTACAGACCCCCATGCCTTCAGTGGAACTGTGACCTCATCAACAAAGAATTACAGTGGTCTCAGTGGCAACTTATCCATACCTTCTCAGGCTTTATTCTCCTGTAAATTCTCTATAGGGAGAGGATTTATCCAAAACAGTAGGGGCTTTGCCCTATCTTTAGATGTGTGGCTGCCAATGTACATGTGATTTCTCCATTGTGATACACGATTTGACTCATCTGCTTTTCCAGTCATACATCTCTTTGGTCATATTTTTCTATGCTGATCATTACACTGTCCTTTGAAATATATGCAATTTTTATTCCTTGGAAGTTTTGGTATTCTATGATTTAAATCCATAGATCATCACCAAAAGTTTATTGGTATTACTAAGATTTTTTTTTCAAGAAGTTTTTTGTTATTGAAATTACTATATAATTTCTCTAATGCTATCAATATTATTCTTCCTCTCAGTTACAGATTCAACTTGTAGTACATCTAAAGTGCCATTTTAAGATGGAGGTCTGTAAATCAGTCAGTTGTGTGGGTTATCCATTCAACTGCATATCATTATTGAAACAATAGGCATTCTTCATCCACTTAGCTTTTTGTCTTTAAGTGATTTGGGTTCTCATTTGGGGGCTCTGCAAAGTTTCAGAGTTTGGTGCAGTCATCACAATATCATATGCAAACAGGAGTGCCTGAAGGATCTCACTTTCTTTAGGGAACTCCCTTTAATTTGGACCATTTAATTTTTTTTTAAATGTTATCACAAATTTCACATTCATCAACAAATGTAAACACTTCAATATACTCGAAAGAACAAGAAAGGGTTATATAAAAATATATAAAACCAGATATTTTCAAAATTTTCAAAAGTTGTATAGATGTATATAAATGTATATGTGTATATATATGGGTGTGTGTATATATACATATCCACTTATATATATATATATATATATTTATAAAACATAAATCGAGTTTAGCAATAGCAGTGAAATTTCTCCATTGTTTCCCCTTCTGTACTTCTAATACCATGCCATATCTTCTCATCTTTATTCTTCTGATTTGGTGTTCATTCTGATATTTGCTCTAACAAATTCATGTTTTGATAATACATAGATAACTCATTCATAAATTAGTTCCATATTGTTATTCAGTTGTTTTGTACATGTTAAAATAAATAGGCAGTTCTGTTTTTTATGTTCAATGTTTGACCTATGAAGAAATCATTTGACATGTAGGCATGAGGTTTCTGTCTAATCTATAATCTCTTTTATTTCTTATTCTTAAGCCATATTTTCTAATGCCTTCCCTTATCTTTCATTATGCCTACCTATCCTTGGAAGCCACTGAGTATTAAAGCATATATTTGATTTAATTAGTTGGAGCTTATTGAGTTATTCCAAAATATCTATACCACTTCATCTTCTAGTTATTAGCACATAAGCTGCAATTCTTGTGTGTGTGTATATGTGTATACACTTTATGGTTTCCCCAAAAAAAATTTTTTTTTTGCCTTTGGACACATAATAAAACTAATGCTGGCTATTCCTTTATTTGCCTTTATAACAAAAAACCATTAGTCATCCTTTCATGTATAACTATGAACACCTTTTTATCTTCTGTATTAATTGAGAATGAGAATATCAGTATACATGTGATTCACTTCCTCAACTATGTTGATTCTGTCATTGGACAAAGACTCATATTTGGAGTACCAACAGTTACATTCATAATTATAGACAGTCTAAAAACTCTGATTTCTTAGTGCACTTTACAACCTTTTCTGCCTTTGTGCCATCATCACTGAACAAACAAAAGGAGTTTAAAATGGACTTTTTTTTTGTTCCACTAATTGCTGTGGATGAAAAATTCATCACTTAGTTGCTAGCTTATTGATGGTACCTCATTGCCTCAGTAATAGATTATTTTCATAAAATGCACAATTACAAATGGTTCAACATCTATGGCCAAACTCACAGTCTTCAGCATTTTTCATTGTTCCCTGTATATATTGTTCCAACATCCATTCTTTATCAAATACTCTTTGATACACTATCCGTTGTATTCAAAAGACAAAGTAAAGTTTCTTATCACAAATTCTCTTCATCATTATCCTTACATACTAAAGGTTAAAACAGTTCCATCAGCAAAGAGGATCCCTTTATCTTTTCTCTCTCTTCTCTAGCTTTTTTATAGCCATGACAAGAAAAGATTCTTAAGTTGTTTTTTTTTAATTGTTACTCTTAATCTCTTTGCAAACTATTCATAAAATATAAGTTAAGACCATTCTCACAAGAAAGAAGTTTTTCCTCATCCTCTTACTCTTTCTCCTCCACAACTTCTTTTAAATTATCTTCATTGACTATTCTCTGTTTCTTAAAAATTGCCATGACACAACTCCCACAGGATGACAAAAATCCTTATTTTCAAGAAATCCAAGCTTCTAATAGTCATTTGAAAAAATGCTCAAAATCAGTAATATTAACAGAAATACAAATTAAAACAACTGAGGTACTACCTCACACCCATCAGATTGGCTAATATAACAAAAAAAGATAAATTATGAATGCTGGAAGGGCTTTAGGAGAACAGGTACACTAATGCATTGTTGATGGAACTATAAATCAATCAAACCATTCTGGAGAACAATTTGGAACTATGCCAAAGAGTTATAAAACTGTATATACCCTTTGATACAGCGATATTGCTGTGTTCCCCAAGGAAACAAAGTAAAACAAAGAGGACCTATCTGTACAAAAATATTTATAGCTACTCTTTTTTGTGATAGCAAAAAATTGGAAATTAAAGAAATTCCCATCATTTGGGGAATGGCTGAATAAGTTATGGTACGTGAATGTGATGAAATACTATTGTGTTGCAAGAAATCATGAAATGTATAGTTTCAGAAAATGCTGGGAAGATTTATATGAACTGATGCAAAGTGAAGTAAGGAGAACCAGGAGAATATTTTATATAATGACATATAACTTTGAAAAACATTAGTTATTGATCAGCACCAAAGGACAGATGACTAAACATACTATCCACCTTCAATGATTGTTTCTGGGATCAAAATAAAATATATTTTCTTTTCTTTCTTTTTTTGGGGGGAGAAGGTATGAATAAAATGAGAATTTATTTTACATGACTATGCATACTCATAATTTGTGCTTCCCCTTACATTTTTAATAGGTGGGGAGAAGAATGGGAAAAAGTACAAAACTGATTTTTTTTTAAAGAAAGAAATATGAAGAAAAGCATTTTACTTTACATTTTCCTGACTCTTAAAAAGACAGCAACAGTAACTATAGTTTCTGTAGGAAAATCTTCTGAAACAGATTGTATCCATCTTAAAACTACTTCATATTTACTCAGTTTATATACTCAGGGATCTGTAATCTCTTTAACTTAATTTAATGGATTTTGAATCATTTAGATTCAGATCAAAAATCTGTTAATCCCTGCCCATCCTGTATTACTTTGACCTGTGTCCTTTTGTATGTTTGCACAGAGAGTCCAGTCCATGTGCTTCCTCACTTTCTGCTGATATTGGACAGGCATCAGTAGAGCAACTTTGATCATCTATCTGTCTTCCCCTTTCTCTTGCCACATAAATAGTTTCTTTCTCTAATATTATTCTTTGATAACATCCCTTACTCCTATTCTTTTAAGGAGTTCATTAGTTATACTTTGCTTATGGAATGATTGTTGAATTGAACCCTATGAAATTTCATCCTAATTTTTAATATTAGTTTGAATTATGAAAAAGAAGTGCCGCATTCCTGATTTGCTACTGCCCTCTTCCCTCCCTTCACCCTTAAATTATCTGGACTAAGATGTAATTTATCCTCCCTTTTAATTAAAATCTCCCTTTTGGTGCTCTTGGGGCTTTTTCATTATCTGCCATAAAAATATTAGTGAACTAATACCCCAAAAAGTGTGCTCATTATCTCACTAGTTATCAAGTTTAAATTTCAGATTTCTAATAGCCATTTCATGCTGTCACCAGAAGTTGTGTGTTGTGTAGGGGTTTTTTATATAGCATTATAGTTAAAAGTTATATTTTTCTATGTTATTAGCTTTTATACAGTTTTTCAGAAAGTAAGATTTTTAACCTGAAATCTTTGGGCTGGCACTTTTAACAGAATAAACTTCAAAATGCACTATTCAATTCACAGACTGTTCCAAAGCAACCTATTTTCAGTCAATCTTTAGTATATTTGAATACAAATGTTGCTTTATGATTTCACTGCCATATGTTCCGAGGGAGGATGGGTTGGGGAGACAGCAGTTCCATAAATGAGTCCTTGTGGGGGAAGAGAAGCTGAGACACCTTGCAAATAGCTTTGTGCCCACATGCCTGAGGCCATTGACAATTTGGGGTGGACCAGTAGCAGAAAAATGTTCCTTTTATCTCGTTTATTACCTGCATATTAGGGAAGGCGGTGAGAATGCAGGGTACAAGTTGGATTATGCATGTAATCATTTAAAAAAAAACAAAAACTATCAGCTTTTACTTACTTGATCCTCAGCCCAAGAAAACCAAAAGAAGGACTATATACTTTTGAGAAAACAGCCTATTTATTTTTCGAAATCAAGAAAATAAAGTCTTCACAAAAACTGGTATCCAGATGGTCAATTCAGACATACTGTGTAATGCTATAATTTTTCCTCCTAGTTAAAAGGCTAGCCACTGAGAACCTGGACTACATTGTAAAAGCCTGCCAAGCGGGGTCAGGAGGAGAGCCTGCCACCCAGCTGACTTCTGTGTTTAGGTAACTGGAAAATATGCCAACTGGCAAGGAAACTATTGCAAGCCATTTGACAGCCAACATGTTTTTTAAATAACTAATTATCTCAAACATAATGTGTTGCTATTTGTTTATACTATTTCAATTGTTGTCTTCTTGGCAATTTTATTACCCTGTATTTTTATTTTAAAGTCGTCTGGGAAAAGATACCTGAACTGACTTTAGATTGCCTATGGATTTTATAGAGAAGAGATGCTGACACAGGTTAGAGAGAGCTGAGGGTGGGGAGAATACAGTAATCATGATGACAGATGCACAGACTTTAGGAGATTTGTAAATGGGACCCTCAGGATCAAAAATTGGAGTTCTCTGGAACTCTCTTTACTGTATACACTTTAGTTGGTGGGAGCATGTAGAGAACTCCATTTCTCTTTCTTTCTCTCTTTCTCAATCTGTTGGATGAAGGGTAAAATGATTCACAGTTTTTAAAAAGTTTGATGCTTTTTATTTTTGCATTGTTAGCATTGCATTTCCAAATACATATAAATTCCTTTCCTTCTCCTCCTCCTCCTCCTCCACTCAGTGAGCATTCTCTTGTAACAAGGACAGTGAAGAAAAAAAACAACTTTATCAGCTGTGTCTGATGGTATGTGCAACATTTCACATACACAGTCTCCTACTTCTCCTAAAGGAGGGAGATGCATTTTTTTCATCTAGTTTGCAGGACTAAGATTGATGATTATAATTCTCCATGATTCAGTTTTACTACTATTATGTTTATATGGTTCTCTTTAGTTTACAAAGTGCTCTCTTCTCAGCAGCCCTATAAACTAGGCAGTGTACATATTATCATCTCCTATTTACAGGTTATGAAACTGAGGTAGCTATTAGCTATCAGAATTTTCAAGCACTGATTTTTTTATCCCAAATCCACTATTTTTTTCTCACTCTACTCTCTGAATTCATGTTTGTAATTAATTAAAATGAATTCAAGAATATGGTATTACTGCTTCATCCTTTATCATATAGCCTTCAGCATGCATTTAGGGTTCAAAACTGATTTTTCTCCCTTTCATTTGGGAGAAAGGGAACAGGAAACAATGGGAATTTTTAGGAGAAAGGGAACAGGAAACAATGGGAATTTTTAGGGGTCAGTGGAAAAAATATTTTCCACTCTTTATTCCCACCTTTACCAGAATAAGGGATTTTTTTTTCTTTTGCTGTTCCCATGCATGCAATTATACTTTAATAACAGAGGATAAAAATAAAAATACTTAAGAAATTTGTCTATCTAGAAGTGATCTTCCTAATGTGTTGTTTACAGTGCTCTAGCAAGCAGAAACTGGATTGAGGAATAATACCAGAGGTAATCCTAAATATTCTGTTTTTTTCTTTAGACAGTTTGTCCAAGACTATAGTATGATATACGAGCAACAAGTCTACAATATCTTAACAATTGTAGCAGAATTAGATCAACAGATTGTTACCAGTTTGATTCCTACACTCACTCAGTGCCTGAAGGACTCTGAGCTTAAACAAGGCCTTGGTAGAAATATCGCACAAAGGTATGTTTTATAATTTTATTTTGATTTTTGGGACAATGATCATAAAAGACTCATTCATTTTGAAAGAAACAAGTTTCTAGAGCATAAATTTGTACAATAATGTTCATAAATTGTATTAAGTAGAATCTTTTGAGTTATGAAAGCTTTATCAATAGAAGTATGCATAAAGCAATGAATTTTTTTTTGACATAACTACAAAAAATTACACTTCCAAATGAGTGTCATCTGTTTCAAAGTAAGTACATTTGGAAGCTACACATTCATTATATGATACTGTTACTTAGAACATTTTTGGAAATCCTTTTTTGGATTTAGAGCTTGGACTATTAGATTTTTTTATAGTATTTATCCACATCAATGACAAATCAGTGTCTTTTGAAGGTAGATTTGAGCTTCATAAATAACCAAGGCATTTGATATGAGGTCTTGAGGGTCAGTGACTCAGTTATCTTAGGGAAGAGGTGGAATGGAGGAAGGAACATAACGTGATTGTAAAGCAGTACGATCAGTTTTCTCACCTGCTAAGCTGAGTCTAAAGGTAAACTGTCAATATTTTGAGTATTTATAACTACTTTGAAAAGCTTGTCAGTTTCTACATGTTAGAGCTGAAAAAGACCTTAAAGATCTCATAGTCCGAACCTGCACACATACAGAGTTTTGTAGATGAGGAAACTGAGGCCCAGGGAGCTTAAGTGATTTGCCTATACAGATAGCAAGTTAAAGAACTAAAATTAGAACCCGGACCCTCTGACTCTACACCTGGTACTATGCATTCATCCAAATGTTTTGTTGTTATTTTTTAATCACTTTCTTTATAGATATAGCAACTCTTTGTGCACATGTATAAGCACATACATAACAATTTTCAGCTTAAATTGACTTGAACTATTGAACACTACCATTAAATTTCTTCTTAACAAAGTTAAATAACAATATTATTTAATTAGATCATGTTGGAATAGAAAAAGTACTACATCTAGAGACTAGTGAGTTGGTTTCAAACCTTTGCCTCCAACTTCTGACTTCTCTGTCTTCTTCCAAATCTCAGTTCAAATATATAATCACACTCTTCATTCTTACTAATAATGCCCTCCCTCTAAGATTACCTTCTATTCACACTTTATCTAGGGCAATTATGTGTCGCTGTGGATAGAACAGTGATCCTAGTAGTCAGGAAGACCTGACTTTGAGTCCAGCTTCAGATACTTACTAGCTTTTTGACCTAGGCAAGTCACTTAATCCTTTTTGTCTAAGTCCCACATCTGTAAAACGAGCTGGCAAAGAAAATTCCAGCTACTATCTTTGCCAAGAAAGCTACAATTGTGGTCACCAAACACAACTGAACAATAGCACACTGTGTCTATTTTGTGTATGTGTAGCTATTTGCATAATTATGTCCTTTATTAAAATGTGAGTTTCTTGAAGTCAGAGACTTTGTTTTTGCCTTTCTGCATATCCCTAGCACTTTGGATGGACAATGAATGTCTAGCCTATAATATTTTGTTGAGTCATTTTAGTCATGTCTGATTCTTTGAGACCCATTTTGGGGATTTTCTTGGCAAAAATAATGCAAAGGTTTGCCATTATATACTTGTCACCTGAATCTGCTACTTGGCTGTCTATATACCTTTAGGCATGCTATTTAACTGAAATCATTTAAATCTGTTAAGTAAGGAGTGTGGACTAGGTGATTTTTAACTCCCCTTCCAATCCTAAATCTGTGATTCCATGATTGTAATTTTATGTACTAATTTGTAACCGAAACTTTATGAAGGATTTTTTTTTTTGAGGCAGTTGGGGTTAAGTGTCTTGCCCAAGGTCACATAGGTAGGAAGTGTTAAGTGTCTGAGATCAGATTTGAATTCAGGTCCTCCTGACTTCAGGGCTGTGCTCTATCCACTGCACCACCTAGCTGCCCTTATGAAGGAATTTTATAAGATGAATGAAAAAGCTCTAAGTGATTACTTGGTCTTTAATTGTTTAAATTTTTTTAAGTGAAGAAAAGTTAGAGGTGAAAGAAAACATTGCTTATATAAAAGCTCCTTCTTTGTGGAGAAATCGCCCTCAATAATAACTACTTATTCACTGCAACATTTAAAATAAATCTTTCTCCTGGAATGATCTTTTAAAAATGTTTTACAAACTAATGGAAATTTTCTCATCTGAAGGATAGAGAAGAACAAGGAAAATATAGAAAGACTATTATAAAATCCTCCTGCTTGTCCTTCCTTTACTATTGATGCTTGTTATTTCAAAAATTTGCCATTTGATTTTCATATCTTTATTATATACTTGAGAATTAAACAATAAAAGTCATTACCTATTTAAACCCCTTGGCTCTTAATTACTATATTATTTAAGTAGATTAATGAAATTTTACAGGCTACTTTGTAACTTAGATTTCATTAAGGGCCACTCTAAACCAAACCAATAAGCTTTCAATATTTCCACTGGCCTTAATTATAACAAAACAATAAAGATGGATTTGAAAGGACTCATTGCTTTTCCTGCACCAAATGCTTATACTTTATATTTCATAGGGTCTTAATTTGTAGGTACTCTAAATGGAATGGAAGGTAACAGTATATCTTGTTCATTTTTGTTTTTAACAGGGAAGCCTATTGTCGACTTTTATCCATCCTAGGACAACCAGGTCAAGAAGAGAAGCTAAAACTGGAAAATGAGAACACTTAATGTATTTTATGTGATTTGCACTTGTCTTTGGCGACTTTACCATATTGTTGCTACTTAAAGCCAAATATACAATTTGCACTTTTTAAACTCCTAGTTTTATGAGCTGGATAATCTTCTAATTATGTGTTAAAAATAAAATCTGTTTTCTAGGATTTTCTTTATGTAACTCTACATTTCCATAAACCACATTACTGAAGAAGTGGGAATAGATTCACTAGATAAAGCTTTCAGTAAGTGCTTTGAAGAGTTTTTAAGTAATGTGAATGCAAGATAGCCATTTTCTAATAAAGATTATTGGGCACTTCTCATGAAATTAATTATATATGCTACATGGAACCAATCAAGCAGTAAGCATTTATTAAGCTCTTATGGTATGATATGATATGCATTGAGGTAGGTGATAATTTTTGATACTCCATAGAATATTTCCCATAAAAATAATTCAAAGTCGGTAAGTGATTTTTCTTGGAGTTCTTTTGAATCTTGAGTTTTAACTATGCTGAATACTGAAAAATTCCAGCTACCTTGCTCAATCTTTTAGCTCTAACAGTAGAGGTCTTTTTTTTTCTCCTGTCAAAATTGCAAGTACATTTAGTAAAAAAAGATAACTGCATAAAATTAAATGAATAATCTTACTTCTTAAGATAAAACCTTTTTGCCTTTTATTTCTGCCCCCATCCTTCTGAAATCTATGACCAGTCCCATTTTATTGATCACAACCAGCCAATCAATACACATTGATTAAGTGCTCCATGTGACAAGAAGCCAGGTAACAGCTCTGAAGGAGATAGAGAAACTAAAACCAGGGTTAATCCATGATCTGGATATTCAGACCTGAATAATAAATATTGGCCTATAGCATGTTTGAGAAAATTTAGCTATTTGGAAATTAGCACCTAGGAAAGGATTTGAGAAAATTTGTTTATGGGTCTTTATTCAGGTTCACATCTTAAAAAGGCATGTTCATGTAAGTCTTCAGAATATATTTCCTCAACATCTAGTTTTACTGTATTCTCACAGTATTATCAGAACTTCTTATTCCACTATTTGTCCTTTTACTTAAGTTACCCCAGTTTATATAGCACAAAGACTTTGGTTATTTTTATTTTATTTAAGAACTGGAATAGAGGTGTGGTTGGGACAGGGGAGGGGGATTACAGTTAACTGTCATGATTGAAGGACTATATGAGAAATGAGAGGATTAGGAGAATTTTTTTTCCCCCTGAGGAGACTCAGACAGTAACTATTGTCTTCTGAGAGTTGCAACTGAATGAATTAACTGTCAACTTTTTGAAGAATCCATGAGTGAGATTTTGAGAGAATTGAGTTTAATTCTTATTTCATGAGGAGATAATCTGAAAAAATTCCTGGTAAATTTAAACTGCCATCCTGAGAAAACTGAATCATCAAATCAAGGAGTTAACAGTTACAGCCAGTAGTTAAATTGTTTCTGGTTTGGAACCTTTCTTATATTCATTGCCTAATTTTCATTTATATTTTTGTATTATGGATTACTGTTAATAAATTATATAGCTAGTTATTGATGTTTATAGTCTATAGGTGAGGGTTTGAGAGAAGAGAGAATATTCATGGGAAAATAGGTTTTTCCAATTTTCATATACCCAGGTAGAGAATCAGAGGTAATTAATTAATGAAATAGTTTCTATAGTTATGGTAATTCAGGAAGTAGTATCAGAATGTTACTTGTTTGCCTTTCCATTGGATATAAGACAATTAATGTGATAATTCAAATGCCAGGCTGAGGAGATGACTTTGTTTTTCCCTGAGAACTATTCAGAGGTGTTGCTCTTAACCCTTTTCTGTGAGGTTGCTATAGCAAAACCTAGTCATGTAACTATTACTTCTGATGTATAACGTAAGGCCTGTCATTTTTTTTTGGTTCCTCATTAAAGAAAAGGTAACATGCATTGTATATTAATAACAAGAATAATACCTAGCATTTACATAGTATATTATGCTACCTCATTTAATATTTAAATGATCTGGTGAAATAGGTATTGTTAGTATCCACACTTAATTGATATAGAAACCAAGGTTGAGAGAGGTTAAATAAATGATTTGGTCATTATCACACAGCTAGCAAATATCTGGGGGAGAATTTACATTCAGCTCTTCTTGCCTCTGTGTCCTGTATTCTGTCAGTTACAGTACATATCATTTTGTCTGAATTGAATGATCCCATTTGTTTTGTTTTGATTTTCATTTTTTTGGTCATAGGTCTTATTTGGTAATTCCATAATAACTTATTCTGTTTATCCCCAGAGTCTATAGTTTTATCATGGATCTAGTCCTCTACCAAATACTTAAATCTGTAAGTTACAATTTAAGAATCTTGGACCAAAAATTCTGTATTTGTTAAAGGACAAGTCAATCTATGGGCTTTCCCCCTCTTATCCCCCTTGGAGGAAGGGGGGGAAATCTAGTATTTTAGAATATTAAGGAGGTGGTATTGTTTGAAATATATTTCATGATTAAGAAGAAACCCTAACAATAAAGTTTATCCAGAGCAGCAAGGTAGGAATATCCTGAATTCTTATACATATGTACACACACACATACACACACACACACACACACACACACACACACACACTCCCTCACATTCTTTTTATGGTTCATCAAGTCCAAAGAAGCATCCATACTGTGGTAAGTTGCTGTCATTACTTCAGCTAATGTAATTAAAACATCTTTGTGCTACTTAATAGGTTAGAGTGTGCAACTTTTTTTTCCCCCATTATAAAAGTGACTTATTGAACCTGAGTTTATTCTCTGCTTAGTTTCTGCACTTGAAAGGATTTCAATTCACTTAAAGAGATTTGTGTTTTAAAAGGTTTACAGCAATGGCATCTGTGGTTTGAAGATCTTGCTATGGAAAAAGTAGCTAGCACTGTGATCTTAAAGAATATAAAAAGTTGGGGCAGCTAGGTGGCTCAGTGGTTAGAGCACCAGCCCTGAAGTCAGGAGGACCTGAGTTCAAATCTGGTCTCAGACACTTAACATTCCCTAGCTGTGTGACCCTGGGCAAGTCACTTAACCCCAATTGCCTCAGCAAAAAAAAAAAAAATATATATATATATATATAAAAAGTTGTTATTGAATCTACGTATGGTGTGTTCTTTAGTTTATTTCTTTGTTTTTGCATAGATATGTATGTGACTATAAAAATAGGTGTGTGTATGTTTTTTGAAATATATTCCTATTTTGATACTCAGATCTTTGAACTTCTCTTTTTGAATCTGTCCTCCTTCACTGAAATCACAGTCCCTTCCTGCCTTAGACTATAGATCTTGAGTGGTTAAAACAACACAAATGTATGATCAGGTGGCTAACTTTCTGCCAATAATCTCTCCACATAGAGTTAGACCACTCTTCAGATGGGTCACACAAAATATCTAATTAGATCCACATTCAGAAAGACTTTCCATTTTGTAAGTAAGATGTACAAGAACTTGTGTCTTCATCTTGTGTTTTGGTAACAAAAACTTACTGCCACACTATGATGAAATATTAAGGCATTTCTTTATATTAAAACCATAGGTATATGTGCACATATATTGTAGCAAATGTCTGTAGCTAGGAAAATTATTATTATAGTGAGTCAGTTCTACTATCTTTTCAATTGTGACCAGAGTACATAAAGGCTTTTTCAAAATGAAGGATAAATGTAGAATCTAGCTTTATGATATTATGTGTACATAAAAATAAGATCTATCTTTTAGTATTGATAAATTCAGCTAAAAGTTTCAACCATCTAATGCTAACATAAATAGAGAGTATAAAACATGAGCCAAGAACATCAGTGTGATGAATGAATGGCAGAATTTTATTAGACATCCAGATTTACTTATAGTTTACCATTTCTACTAGCAATACCACTGAAAAGTCTCACAATTTCTTAAATATTTGTCTTCTTCCTTGCCCATAATCAACTGGCCAAACACTGTGTTAGTCCTCTCAGTTTTCCCTCTAATATCTTGCTTTTACCCCTTCCTAGAAAAAGCTATTTGGGCTATCTCTTCCCATATCCTTGTCATCTAATTTACTGACTATATTGGAAAAGCCTATTTCCAGACTTTTCTCCTATCCATTCTATTTGTTGTTCTTTGGAAAATATTTAAAATTATGTAGAGGAAAACATTGTGATTTTTCAAACTAGTATTCAAGGCTGTCTATAATCAAGGCTGGCTCTCTATTACTGTTTCCCCCCTTCCTCTCCCATTCTTCTAACAGGGATCTCATTGTGACATGTCAAATAAGTCTATCCAACCATCTAAGTACTTTAAGATCTAATTGCATTCTCCACCAGCCCTCCTCCAAATTATTTTGTCATTTAGTATCTCTAGTATTCATTTTGACATATAATTATATACTGCCTCACATATCACAAAAATGTTTCACATTGCACCCCTCCCCTCAAGATTCACCATATTCCCCCCAGCTAAATTATCTGCACTTGGAGAACAGCTGTAGGATCTTGACATCTTAGATGTTGTCTAGTCCAGCTCCCTTATTTGACAAGATGAAGAAACTGAGACAGGGCACTTTTGTGACTTTAAACTCTGGGGTTCTGTCTCCAAATCCAATGTTCTTTTCCATTGTTCTTGTTTGTTTTTCCCTCCACACCAAGCACATCTCTATATACTTAGACATGGAAATCCAAATGTGATTATTTCTTGACAGGTGTTAATGCAGAAGAGCTGAATTAAAACAAAGGGATTGAATGCAAGGTATTCACATTTTCAACTTTAGGTCAACCACCTCTATCTTTATGTTTCTTCATATTAGGTAAGGATACATAGGAATGAATGAACTTGTACATGAAAGAGTAAGTAAAAGTCAATTATGAGGAATGCAAAAATCTTTCTATGCCATCTTATATCCTAAATCTTACCCAGTAAGAAACAAATTTGCTATAAAATTCTTTTTATATTATTCAGTGAAATGAAATTCCTTGAACAGAATTACAAGTTAGAAAGAATTCAAAAACTATAGAATCTAGCTTTATGATATTATGTGTACATAAAAATAAGATCCATCTTTTGGTATTGATAAATTCAGCTAAAAGTTTCAACCATCTAAGTTCTAATGCTAACATAAATGGAGAGTATAAAACATGAGCCAAGAACATCAGTGTGATGAATGAATAGCAGAATTTTATTAGACAACCAGATTTAGGTTCAGGGTCTATGTTAATTAACATCTAATTAAGAAACTTTCATTAAAAACAATTTGATGAGAGTTGTGGTAGTCTGTGCCTTCTTGAAAAAAATTCTTTTTTATTAATACAGAAGGATTGTCAATATTTAATGTTTATCTAAATTCTTTCTGGACATTTGTTTTCCTGTGATTCATAGTTTCCTTTGGGGTATTTGAACAAAAAAAAAAAAGTGAGTTATATTAGGTTCCGCTCTATACCATATTCCAATTTTGACCTGTTCTTTAACTCTGTCTTTTAGCCCCAGCCAAACTCAGTGACTGGTATGTTGAAGGTGCCTAATAAATTCTCGTTGTTAACTGTTTGAAACTGTATGCAATATTTTTAGCAGATCACAATTAGCTAAATTCCATTAATTCCACTTCACTTCTTTTGTTATTTATTGCAATGGGAAGAAATTCATTTTCTTGGAAATATGATTTCCCCAAAGTATATTGCCACAAACTCCATGTTTTAAGAGGAAGTACCCACAAGACAAGCAACAAATAGGAGTCACCCCAACCAAAAGGACATCTCTTTTCAGAATTATTCTAGGGAGAATGACAAATCCAGAGGAGTTAATAATCCAACTAGTAACACAAAAATCAGACCCTGAATTAAAAGATCAAAAGTAGGAATGGCTTCTACTTAATGAAAGGTTTGTTAAGACAATAGCTATTCCTAATATTGCTTTATGAATTGTGCTTTGACAGAAGAGCCTGGAAATGATTATTTTGAACCTTACCATATATATTGCAAATGTGTAGGTATGAGAAAACTTTGTTGTCTATATAATGCCAGTTACTTGTAAGTTGATTCCTAGCCAGCTTTCTGTGATATTGAACCTAAAATTAGTGAAAGTTGGACCAGGTCTCAACTACAGTAACTTCAAGTCCAACTCTTCATAATGTGTAAGTGAATTTTAAGGCAAAACTAGTTTGATAGTTGCCTAGTTATTGCAGTGGCTGAGAAGTAAACACAATGAAGAAGGGAAACAGAAAGAGAAGGTAGGAATCAACAAATGGACAACTGACCAAAGGAAAGAACGTTTATTCATGAGGTTGAAATTTGAAGAAAATATGCAGAAATAAAATGTGTCCAGGTGCCTGAGGTTTCTCAATGAGGTGCATGCTGCACTGATTACAATGAGAGACTTTTTTCTCTTAAACCTCACAAACACTAAGTTGGATGCTAACCTTGTGCTGGCTTCAGTTCAATTCAAATGTTAAGCAAAAAACTGCAAAACCACAGAATAATTTGAAATGATAAAAAGTTCATGTATAATGCATGAGAAGTTGTAGGCTTACTATTTGCACAATTTAATCCCTCAGATTTTGCAAATTTTTAAATTTTCTTTTATTTTGAATGCAAAAATGGAAGCTATGGAGATGAAAAAATTTAAGATTAATAATGCCCTCCAAATGTATAACTGATCTTTTTCAGAGGAATCATTTGACCACATAGACCAAATTTGTTGTTTCAAAGGTTGTTTACAATTGGTTAATCTTGATTAGTCAATGGGGGTAAAGGAAAGTTATGAATTTTGAAATTTTTTTAGGTTTAAAGGGAGGAATGTGAATGTACTTTGTAATCTTGTTTAGCCAGAGGTAAAGCATGTAGCAGAGAGGAGTCAATAAAAATCTTAGGGGTGTTTGTTTTTTTTTTTTTTTTTTAAAAACAAAAAAAATTAAAATCCTAAAACTGACATTACATAGATTAGCAGGGTTTTTTTCTTTGGGGGGGCATTGTTTTGGTGGTACTTAAGGATTCTTGTCTGTCATTACATCTACTTGTCCATAATAGTAGGCTGGTTTCCTTTTGCTACACAAATTTATCTCTCCACCCCCTATATCCCTATATCATTTGAAACAATGCCAGTAAATGTAGATTTATAGTCATATTTTCCCTACAGTAAATCTGCTGGGATTTGGGCCTGAGATGGGAAGGAAGAAGTTATGTGCTGCATTACACATAGAGGAATCTCACTTTTCCAGGATTTGTAGGCACTGTACTCATGTTGTGGTTTGTTGAATTGCTGGTTAATGAAGGCTAATTCCAAATTAGCTTTTGTTTCTTAACTCTTGTATTTTTTTTTTTAATTTTGAATATTACTCAGATTTCCTCCGAAATGATATTTCATCTTTAATAAGGTATCTGTGAATCTCTTTGGTGACCAACTGGGGATGATATGTCATCACTCTTGTTGTTGAGTTGTCACTCAGAGAGATGTTCTGGGAGTTTTTATCTTTAAAGAGCAACAGTAAAACTAAGTTGTACTCTCAAGCTTGTTTTCATATTAGACTGAGCTCTTTGAGAAAAGGGATTTTTGGGGGAAAGAGGTGTACTATCTTTATGTGCCCTTAATAAGTAAGTACTTTTGACTTAATTTGTTCTTTTTTCTAAAATATAACATGCCTATCTTTTTTCCCAACCTACATTAAAACAAAATGTTTTAATTAGTGATATCTTACTATATGATGTTTTTATTACTACGTGATATATCTAAAGGCTGATTTTTTGTTTTAAAGTTCTTTTAATGATTTTGTGGCTTTTAGGAAATAGACAGCACTTAGTAATTGTTGTTATTGAAGATTTGATTCATTAAACATATGACTCCTTTCACTTGAGTGTGCAAGAAATTCTGGTGTGAATGTAATGCCAGTGTCCTATTAAATGAAGTCTTGAATCAATCAGTGGACAATTAAAATATATAGGAGACAAATGGGTCACAGTAAAATTTTAGTAAAGGCAAATGAACTCTCTCTTTACACCTATTGAATTTGCACAACAAATATATTTTTTTAATTGGTAGGGTTTATGGGGGTGGCAGGCAGTGTCTTTTTTATTTAAAGAAGATACAAATTTGGCTTGAAAAGGGATTTCCAATTCATTTTTAAAAGCATTACTAATAACATATGGATGGAGAGGGTGAAGAAGAATCCCCTAAGTATTCAAGATTGACATAACCTTTAATAAAGTAGGAAAACTTTTAAATTCTTAGAATTACCTTTTCTAGGTTCAAATTTGTCAAAGTACTTTATGGTTGGTATATAATTAGTGCAAACTATTTTTTTAAGCTTTTAAATGTCATCTTTCACTGAACAGAGTTTGAATGAGAGATGTTTCATAGTTATTACTTGAGGCAAGGATTTGTACAAGGTTAGAGAAAGCTGGAATAAGTAAACTCTCTTCATCCTAATTACTATCTGCTATTCATTTTGGGATTTATATACATTTTCCTACATACTTTACACTTTACAAGTTGGATCTGGTCATTTTTAACATAAAAAGAATCTGTATTTCCTATGCCCAATTACATGATCCTGAATAGCAGTAATATCTTGTGATTTAGGAATACATGAGATTTTTTTTCTTTAGGAGGTCAAAACACTTCCCAGTGCTTGTCTCATTTTCAAAAAACTCTTTGGGATGGAAAAAAGGAGATAATTACATTGCTTGCTTAAACAGTAAGGAAGCTGAAAATTTGAAAGAGGTTGTACTTTTTGCCCAAGGTCACAGAATGTGTAAAGGGGTAAAAATTCAGAGTTTTCTGCCTTTTCCCCCCAACCTTCTTCCATTCTATTACTCTTGGATTACCGTTAATAAAATACGGCATTTAAAATTTTATATTGTAATGCAGAGCCTCTACTGAACTGAGATAAGTAATAGTTTTTTGTGTGCTTTTTTTTGATGGTGAAAAGTTTTAATACTGAAGATTCATTATATTGTTGAATCAGTGATGCTAATAGCAAGAAGTAAATTTGCACAACTAAGATAGTATTGTATAATCCTGGGCAACATTAGCCAGGAAAGACACATGGACAATGTATTTAAGACACATGGAGTCACATACAAAGTAACAGGTTGTCAATGAGCTATACCATGATTAAAAAAAAATCATGTACCATATGCTATGTTGGCATGTAATAAAGGAGAGAGAAAACGTTGACAGGAGTTTTCAGTAATGGATTTTATAATTATTTTTACTAATATTTATCTGAATTAAGACAGATGTGTAAAACAAAACAAGGAAGCATCAAGCACTGACTCTTTCCATCTCAATGCCGAGAGTCAATGGGATAGTCAAGCCTCAGTTTTTCTTTCCTCCTGCTCTTGACTTGGTTAAAACAGCACATCTGGGATGCTCAGACATTGCCAATCCTGTGATGAGGCACTTGCAGGGTCTGGAGGTTAGGACATGTGAAATATGGAGCTGGAAGGAAACACGCTGCTATTCCATTGGAAGCAAAAGGAAGTGTGGGTCCATAGAACACCTCTTCTTTGCCTTCTCTGCTGACATCCAAAACCTGCCAAGAGAAAAGCCCTTGAATACTCAATGAACAAATCCTACTTGCCGCCAGAGTTTACAGCTAGCAAGTGAATCTTATTTAAACACAATAGGAACCCAGTTCCTCTCTTGGGTATGAGAATATATGATTTCTGATTATCCAAATTTTTGATCACTCAGTGCTTGTAGACACTATATTGTACCTCATCTTTTCATGGTAAAATACAGAAACCCATATTGAGTCAGCATAGACTAGTGGAATAAAATTAAGACAGATTCAACTCTATCTGTACCTTAATTCTATCCCTTCCTTATTAATGTATGAAATAGTCTGACGTTTCTGTGCTTTTCTTTCCATCGTCATTATCATCATAATGATGATGATGATCTGATATTCATGAAGTGCTTCAAGATTTTTAAGACATTTAATGAACCTTTCCTCATTTGAATTTCACTACCAACTTTTATGGCAGGAGTGAGGAACTTTTTTCTGCCAAAGGTCATTTGGATATAGCATTCATGGGCTATAGAAAATGATCACTTTATAGAACTAAAGTAATGGGAGGTTGTTATCTATAGCTTTCACTTCATTATCATCTGCTACTGCCTTAGCAAATGATTTCTGCAAGTTAGACGTTTTCTCTCCTTTATGGCAAGTGCTATAGATAATATTCTCAAGTTAAGTGACTTACCTACAGTCCCATAGCAAGCATCAGATGTTGTATTTGAACCCAATTAATAATATTAAGGCTAGCACTCCAACCATTACAGACTAATTACGCCATGTCAGTCACTTGTTCTGCTTAACTCGTGGGGTGGGCGTGGGGATGGAAGGAAGGGGCGAAGATCAAATCAGTATATTTCACCTTACTATAAGTGGTGACTCGGTTATGTCAGAACAGGCTTAATAAGATAATTTGTCTTCTCAGATTAATGTGTCTTAAAGAATTGCCAGCAGCTCAGAGAGGTTAAATATTTTACCAACAAACACAAAATTAGTGTCAGAAAAAGTATCTAAATCTATGTTTTCTAGACTTCAAATGTAGCATTCTATTAAATATGTTTGTGTTTTATATACATACATATATAGTGTGTATGAAGAAAAAATTATATACCATGTTTCCTGCCTCTAAAATGGTAATATCACACATATGCATAAAACTAGTAATATAAATAATATATTTTTATCTGTAATAGCATAACAATAAATGTTATTAGATAAGGCTTTGTTCTTCCTATCTCTCCCTAAAAAATTAATTTGCAGTTTAATTCAGGAAGCACAAAACAAAGTATATCTTTCTGCTGTTCCCTTAATTGTAATCAATAAGACAAAAACTGCCTGTGAAAAATCCTTAGGTAAATATAAATGAGACTTTTGGAGAGAGAGGAGACAAAAACAAACTAGAAACTAGAGATAAAATAGGAATGTACATTAATTGAAACCTACTATAATTGGGGCTGGAGAAGAGACATTTCAAGAACTTTTCTGACATAAACATGCATCAGAGAATCCCTCTGGAAGCCATGTAAATGTTTTAATTTCTGTTATTTTTGCTGTCAGCTGAAAAACTAGATACCCATCAAAGAATGCAAGCATTTAACTTCTAAATGACTTGTCATGGCATCATTAGGTTACAATGAGGGCAAGAGTTACTCAACAATAGTGAGGTTCTGCAGCCTAATCAAAACTACAGATATCAAAGTCACCCTATCTTGGCTTCCCTGTCTTAAAAAGCTTCAAGAATATAGTAAACAAGTGAAGAGAAGAAATGGTTCAATGGCAGACCACCATAATCTGTTTCTGATTTCATTTCAGGAAATTGTATCATCTCTTGAGACCATACAACTCAAACTATTCTATATAGCTGTTAACCAAAAGACAAGTCTACACTAAAGTTGCAGGGTCTATAAGCTAGGAATTTAAAGTCACACCCAAACAGATACAATCTGCATCAAGAGAATTATTTTTAGAATCTTAAGGACAATATGTTTTGTTTATTGGTGAGCCTATCTTAGCACTGAATGAAGCATTTGGAAGTATTTGCATTATGGAATAAACTACAGATAAACAACTGGTCAAAGGGCCACTGGTAAAAAAAATTGCTGAGGAAGATTTTCTGACTTTATTTGATTTCATTAATGAGAGAAAGAATTCTATTCTTAAAGGAAGATCAGAAAGAGAAAAAATGTTTCAAATGAATTTCAAATAGGGTGAGAAATTGTGTTCATTACTGATTTAATAATATTTTTCAACATGCATTATTTTTCTTCAGCCACCCGAGTTCTATACTCAACTGGTAGTCATTCACATTTATTTCATCCCTCTTCTCCTAATATATTAAATTGGCAGAATTACTTAGAACTCTGGGTGGCAAAATAGAGTCAGTTAGTTGGTCAGTCGATACAATTTTATTATTTCCTATATTATATACCAGACACCATGCTAAGAACTGGGGATACAAAGATAATAAAAGTCCCTACACTTCAGGAAGTCATCATCTAATGGCGAACCCATTGTTTAGCCAATGCTCCATGCCATTCTCTTGCTTTGTCAACTGGCAAAAAAATTTATTTACCCAAAACCAATTTCATAAATCTTATACAGTCCCATATTCTTGCCAAACCCACTTGTTATGATCATTGTTAAACATGTATTGACTAACAATTGTGCACAGAGCACTGTGCTCCTGTTGCCTTGTCTGCTAGGGCTCTGAAGTCAAAGGGTAAGTATTAAATTGGAAGTGACTAAAGTACAGCTATTACTCTGTAAGAAAAAAAAGTAATTTTTGCCTAGCTAAGGTTCCATAAAAGCAGATAGAGAAATGTGTTCTTCTTATGCCAAGTAGACCTTGCTCACACATCAGGAGCAAACTGAGCTCCTGTAGATGTGGAAGCAGCAGCAGGATTTGGCACATCTCTGATGGCATTAGTTTGTTTTGTTATTTATTTTTTCTTTAGAGATGAAACTACCATTAATAAATACCTTGGCGCTAGGCTTTACAAATGGAGAGAGACCTCTCTTCAATTTATGTGCACAGCATCCTTGCTGGTGGTTGTCATTTATCTCTCCAGAATGCATTTCTAAGGGAGAGGAAAGATTTAAGGCCATTCAGGCAAATATATGTCAGAATACACAATTAAAGGAAAAGACACCAGTTGAATGAAAGTAATCAGCCAAACACCCTTTGTTTGACTCTCTGGGCCAACAGAGACTGTATATGTTAAGCAGATGTAATGCATTTAATCTATGATCATAAGAAAGGAAAAACTGGCATTGCCCCCCCAAAAAAAACCCTCCCTTATTAGCTGGCAAAAAAATTCATCTGCATGTAAGCATTGCCAATTTGGCAGAGAATCCCTTAGCCAAAAGGAAATAATACTGAATGAAGGATAGTAGAGGTGAGCTGGAAATGCAAACTAATCACATGCACACATATGCAGCTACTCCCCTGTACGTTATTCTTCATACATGGCAAAGTAGATTAGAATCGATGCTCCATGCCAAATATTTGCTATGCCAACATAAAAATAAAAGTAGCACTTCTACATCTACTGGAAACTTTGTTGACTTTGTCAGGTGTATTTTCTTTCACAATTGCCCTTGAGACAAAGAACACTGAATGCAGCTTGTTGCGGGTCAAAGATTAATAGAGAAATCACATAGTTCAGACTAGAGGACATATATATACATATACATATATATACACATATTTTTTTTCCTTTCTTGTCAATGTTGGGAAGATGTGGTTTTCTTGGACCAGATAATTTGCTTGTTTAGTATGTTGGATTATAATGAAAGTTTGGGAGTAACCTGGGAAGAATGAAGAATCATAAGATTAAAATTTTAAGTTTGGAAGATAAACTTAGTGGCTACCTAACTCAGCCCTCTCAATTTATAATTGAGCAAATTAAGAGCCAAGAGGCTAAAATACTGGCCCAAAGTCATAGAAGTGGTCATTTGACTGCAAAAGTAGCACTTTCTGCTGCTGACCTAACCAAACTCCGTACTGTTTACAATTTGGCTTTATCCTTAGAACCTCCAAATTTACACAGATTGATTAAATTACTTTCATTTATCCTAACAATAAGCATTTATTAACTGTATACTATATGCCAGGAACCATGCTGAGCCCATAGACTGTCCTTGCCCTTGAGGAACTTACAATCTAATGAAGGAGACAGTACATAAACATTCAAATTGAACTACTTAGAGGGCTAATAGGAAGTAATTAAAAGAGAGAAGACACTAGAATTACAAGAGGTTAAGAAAGGCTTCATATAAAAGCTAGAATTTTAGTTAGGACTTAAAAGGAAGCAGCAATTGGCACTTGGGCAGAAAAATGTAGACCTGAAGTATCAGCCCGAGAAAATGCTCAGAAATGGGAGTGTGTTCATGCAATAGCCAGGAGATCAGTGTCATTAAACCAAAGAGTATATTTTGGAGAGTCAGGTCTCTGAAGGTAGGAGGGGGCTAGCTAATGAAGGTGTTTTGAATGCAAAGAAAAAAAAAAGCATTCCGTATCTGTTTCTGGAGGCAATAGTTAGCCACTAGAGTTTAACAAATAAGGATCAGATTTCCACTTTAGGAAAACCACTTTAGTGGCTGTATGTAGGATGGAATATAAGCAGCTATTACAATAATCAAGAGGACATATTGGAAGATGTTGTAGAGGTAAAACCAGCAGGTCATAGCAACAGCTTGGATATGAAGAGTAAGGAATTCTGGATGACTCGAAGGTTAAAAGCTTGGATACTCTTCAGCAACATAAGATATGTGGATTCTTCTGAACTGAACTGCTAAGAAGGACGTGGAGGTATGAATAGCATGAACCTGAAAGAAAGAGACGTTACTGATAGAGAAAATGTGAGAACTTGGAAGTAGCAATGGAGAACAAGTATTCTAATATTCCCATCCTCACTAGGAAGTCAAGGAGAATGAATAAGGTGCCTACCAGCATTGGAAAAGGTACCAGGGAGGCCTTAAAATTGAGATGTCAACAAGATGCTTCTCTACTGGTGGGAAATTTTCTTTTTGCTTTTATCAAAGTACAAAATTTTACATTAATTTTTAAACTACAGGGGCAGCTAATTGATGTGGGGCAGTTAGTTGGTGTAGTGGATAGAGCACAGGCCCTGAAGTCAGGAGGACCTGAATTCAAATATGGCCTCAGACGCTTAACACTTCCTGGCTGTGTGATCCTGGGCAAGTCACTTAACCCCAATTGCCTTAGCAAAAAACAAAAAACACCCCACTACAGAGTTTAAGTTACAAAGAGATAGTGATATATCATTAATGATTTTATTCAAGAAGAGACAGGGATTTGGGGCATATCCAAAAACCAAACTAGATCACAATAATCATCATCTGTTAAGTGTCAAACATAATGTCAAGTTAGGTTAAAAGTATATCTTTTGCATTTAAAACAGCTTTAATCTGACTTATTTAAATAATCTATTGATACCAAATAAATGGAAATGTACAATAGGAATACATATTAACACTATTGCTTCCTATAAAAGTGTAACCCATGTAAGGCAATCCTCATGGCAAAAAAAAAAAAAGTGCCTACAAATTATCTTAACCAGCAAACATCTGACCTCATTGCCAAGCAAGGTCAGCCAAGGGAAAAACTTGTTTAGAATGTAAATCCATATGTAAAATCTTATGGAAAAAGAATACGAAAAAAAAAGATTAGGGGATTATATCATTCTGAAGAAAACAGCAAGAAGCGTACAGAAAGTGGGGCGAGATAATGCAAGTCAGATCATCCTCGGAGCACATAAGGATAAAAACTGAAGGACAACAAACAACTAAAATAACAAATGATTTGGAAGGAGGTCTGGAACAAATCATTTTCTTTATCACAGTGGAGCCACTATATTTAGTTTCCAATGTCTAATGTCCCCTGTGGGATACATAAGGAAATGTAAGGATGAATAAATCATTACTCCATCTCTCTTAAAGAAAGTGGGAGCTAAGATAGTCATTTCAGAACATATGCTACAGAAGTTGGAATGGCACTGAAGAAAACAAAAATGGGAAGAACAGCTTGATCAGAGCAAGACTACGCAGAGGTTATCTACAATGGAGACAAATTTTTTATTTTGATTTGAGGGCATTGATTAGTCAGTTTTCAAGATACCTGAAAAAAAAAGGAAGATACCTAACAACGAGAAAAATATCATGAACATTTATTACAAAAAAAAAAAAAAAAACCAAAACCAAAACAAAACACTTTCAAGTCATGTATCACTTTGGAGAAATATGGTCAAAAAAAGGAAGTGAGCCAGTGGCATCATGAATAAGAACATATATATCAATCAATAGGAACTATTAAGTTCCAGACCCTATGATAGCCACTAGAGATACAAAGGCAAACATGAAGTTGTCTCTGCTGTCAAAGAACTTACATACTTTTGTGGAAGAAAACATAGAATATCCCTCCAAAACACTTTAAACTGCCCTAAGATTCTAGGATACCTTGTGTCTATGTAAATGTGTGTACATTATGTATATTCCAGATATAAACAAAACAAATGCAAGGTAATACTCAGGGAATCCTAGATGAAAACATGATGTACATAATATAAGATCTTGTAATGCAGATACACAGAGAGCATTAGTTATTAACTATAAAAATGCATTTCAATCAGTACTTCTGACCTCTTTAACATAGCCTTAAAGACAAGGTATTATTTGTATATAACAAAATAATACAAGATATCTTAAGATAACAAAAGATAACCTTGTTCAGCAATTTTCAGGTTGAATTAAACATAGGGCACTATGCTCGCTAAAGGTGTTTGCCAATCTCATAAAGTATACTGTGTACAGAGCCCAAAATGAAAAAGAGATTACTCATATATGATATTTATCTCCCTTGATGTTTCATGCTTTTAGATAACATTGTGCTAACTGCATCAAGACATGAACATTGTAGAGCCTACTAAATAAGATAATTACTCAAGAAACTCTGGCCTATTTATATACACAGCAAAATCCAAGCAAAAATTACATTTTCCAGTCTTATGTTTTATACAGTTGATAAACAAATATATGGAGTGGATTCTGAGTTCATGAATTCATAAATGTTGGACAGACATTGCAAGTGGACAATAAATCAGTCCAAAATTAAATAAAAAGGAAAAAAAGAAGTTGGCTGGAAAACGTTTGGGAAATTGTGCAGCATTTTCATTAACCTCAAATTTTTAGTTTAAAAAAAATGCCATATCTTTAGCCCCAGTATTCTTCTAGGAATGGTATATGGCTATGAATCATGAAATATCATTCTCCATGGAATCAAACTTGTATGATAACATCCAAAGGGTAATGGAGATTGAATATACTGAAGTTTATTTATACCAAAGAGTTACGCACACACAGACACACATAAACTAGATTAAATTCCACTCAACTAGCATTTAAAGCACCTCCTATATTCCAAGTATTATATTAGATGAGTCAAACCATCTGTGGTTTCAAGAAAATTACGTTCTATTAGAGGAAATTATATGTACATGGAAAATTAAATTCAAAATATATCCAAAGTAATTTTTAGGAGGAAGCCAAATTTCTGATATGAAGGGTAATTTATTAACAATAGCATGTAATTAAAGGGATAAAGTAGAGTGAGATAGGGAAAATAAGAGGGAAGGGGTTAAGTTAGGTATGAGTGGTGGCCAGGGAAGTTAGTTTTTCCATCTGCAACCAATGATTCAGAACTACAAGTAGTCTAAGTGAAGCTATAGGACAATATGTTTTTAAGTATATGCATATATGTTCATGTGTGTATATTTACATACACACACAATAACACTAATTCACAAAAGTTATGATATGTTCATCAGTCTCTCAGTTGAACATATATAGCATGGTGGCTGGACAAATTACTTGTTCTTAGGTTTACTGTCTGAGGTAAGAAATGACTGAATTTTGGGCCCTGGCTAGTTATGGAGGGATGTTACATCAGACCAATTACTTTAGGTCATGTAGAAAGTTGTCAAACTTTGGTTTGGTTATAAAATGCCTTCTTGGTTTAGACATCTTGTTTCCCCCAATACTTAGCTAATACTTATAAATTTGAAAGGCTACCCTTCCCTCTCTTCCACTCTCAAGTAAAGGACATACAAGTAGTCTTAAAAGATTCTTCAATGTTCACCAAGGACACAGTGGAATGAGAGCAGATTTACAACCTGCTTGGAAGGAAAAAAATGCTATAACTGTATTAAAAACCACCTAAACATAACCAAGTGCTTGTCTCCCATCAGCTGGATAAAAACTCCCAGGAAAGCTCATTTTGCAGCACCTCTAAGCTCACCAACCATGTCCAGATGGCAATTCTTCATCGACTTGGAAACCACAGACAGCTGACACAGATTGCTTGCACTTAACAGAACAGCTAATTTGTGCAGGAAAGAATATAAATGCTCCAATCAGGGAGCTTCCCATCGGGCTGATCTCTTGCACCATGGCAGAGAGTGGATGACTCCAGCACAGCTTTTATGCCTGGGGGAGCTGAATCTCTTCCCTCATTCCCTGATGTCAACAAGTGCTGGGCATCCCTGCCACCCTCATCTGGCAAACTCTCCTTTCAGCAAGGCATTTGAATTTAGAGGGGGGAAAGCTCCATGGAGTCAGACAACATATAAACTAGAACTATAAAACTATAGCCAAAAACATTTAAAAAACAGGTCCTGTCTTAAGGAAATCACTGGCATCTAGGACTATTTCCAAAGGCACGCCGAGCCCCGTGCTGGGCCTGAGCTGTGCACACTGTCCTGTGCCAACACTGCTTTGGGACTGGCAGGCCAATGACAAACCACTTGCTGCTCAGAACAGTTCTGGGAACTATTGGCCTGCAAGTGAAACGGGCTTTGTAGCCAGCAATAATGGAAATGCACAAGCCTTAAAAAAAAGAATCCTATTATTTTCAGTTCTGACACTTAGAAAAATGACAAATTCAGAAAAGAAGAGGGAGTATTTTAAAGCTATTACAAAAGTTTTCTTTTTTTGTTGTTTTAAAACTGGAGGAGCTCCTCATTCACACACGTGTGTGTCTGTGTTTTCCATACACACATACATGCATACACATACATATGTACATATACATCCCCAGGCTCATTCCCTTTTTCTTTCAAGGGCACAATCTTTTAATAAATAAAATTACCAACATACACTCAGCTCAGCTTGGTGTCTAAATGAGTGGGGCAGACACATACACACACATACACACACAAATACTTTCATCCTCTCTCTTCACTTGAATGCTTTTCCTCATTCAGTAACAGCACTGCAAAAAAAGTAACCTTTCTGAACCATATGAAGAGACTTCAAAAGGAACCTCAACACCCACCTGGATACATGCCAGAGGCTCATTTGTCCAAATCGAATAGCCACCAACTAAATATATTCTTCCATTATGGACAGCAACTCCTGATTCATTTTGACCTAAAGCGAAAAGGAAGAAGGAGGGAGTAAAATACACCACCTGCATGTTTTAATTAACCGTTTTGGCACTGAGAGCTGCAATTTCTTTATGCTGGTAGATTTAACAGAAACAGCGAGACACAGGTAACAACTGATCGCTGCCGCCCAGGAGGTAGAGTATAGAACCACTGTGGGCAAACTGTGTGATGATATAAGGGCCAAGATGGGGCAAATCATTATTCATGGTTAAGCAGGGACTTGCATCTAACTAAAAGTGCATATTGTATGGAACTAATCTAAATTTGTACCACCAAAAAGAAGTGGGCTTGTTATCAGAGGACCTGAGCTTTGATTCAGCTATTTATTAGTTCTGAGACCTTGGACAAGACACAATCTGTCAGCCGCCTCACCCATAAAATAATGGTAATAATTGTTTCACCAAGGAAAGCACCTTGCAAATTGTAAGGTATTTCAGAAGAGTGAACAATTAATATTTCTATGGAATGTTCCCTGAATGGTTTAATGTAAAAAATGGTTAAATTTAGAGGGTATGCCTCTTAACCCCCAAAGACAGAAGCTTCTTGAAGGAAGAGAGTTCTTCCTTTTCTTGTTTGTTTATTTGGGTTTTTTTTTTTTGTGTCCTCAGCACCTAGTATAGTGCCTAATATGTAGTAGATATTTAATTAAATGCTTATTAATTGATTCATAGAGGTCTAACTAAAAAAGTCATTCTTACAGATTGCCAAACATGTCTATATTGAATATTACACAATAAACAAAAACAAAAGGATTCTACTATTACATATACATATATACTGTGTTGATACATATATGTATGTATATGTATACACTCAGACAATAGTTTTTAAATATTTTGAAAGTAGTTGATCTGGAAACAATTGGGGAAAACCCTAAATGCTGACACATCAAAATAATTTAAGTCCTAGTTTAGTTCTGGTAGTGTTTTTTGTTTTGTTTTTAAAGACAGAATAACTCAAAGATACATATTCTTCCCCAGAGGACATCAGAGAATGTGATAGTCTCATTTTATTAATGGGCTGACAAAGGATTGACTGAAGCAATAAATAAACTATATCCTAAGCCAGTCAGAATCATAGATCTCAAAAACTAGATATTCTCAGGTCCTGTGCTAACTTAGAAGAAGCTATACATGCATTTGTGCGACACGGAAATCATTTTTTATAAAGTCCAAAAAGATAGCTCAACTTAAACATCTAAACACTACTTCCAACTAATAATGCTCTAAATGCAGAACACTAATACTGTCTCCAACCACCACCATCAGCAATTGGGACTGTTTTCCCACTGGAGTACCTGGTTTTCAACTAACGATTTTAAAAAGGCATCACAAGGTAATGTAATTTGTCAAGTCTTAGAACCTGACATAATTTTGAAAATGAATCAAAGGAAATGGACTAACACACTGAGCTCGTGGAACATAACAGAAAGGCGCAGAACTTTAGGGATTACTGAGTACAAAGACTTCATTCCATAAATGAGGAAACGGAAATCCACAGGATTGAAATCTGGTTCAAGATCACACAGCTATGTGGCAGAAGAGACGAGATCTGATTTTAGAAGTCTTCTAAATCCAAAATTCCAAAATACAGTTATCTTTTCATTACAAAACACTGACTGGCCACCTCTAAGTAAGTTTTCATAATGCAAAGACAGGAAAAGCTTTCAAACTCCATGAAGATGACACAAAGTTATGCTGTTATTGTGCCTCCCTTCCATGCCTTAATAGAGGATATCTTCAAATGATTAGGACATTCTATATAGCTTCTCACTATGGGTAGATTTAACAGAAGCAGTGAGAGATCACTGCCTCCCAGGAAGTAGAGTGTAGAACCCTTGTGGGAATACTCCATGATGATATAAGGGTCAAAATGGGCCAAATAATTATTAATGGTTAAATTGGGACTTGGATCTATCAAAAAGCACATATTGTGTGATAATTTATATTGGTACTAATAAATCACTCCTGGATAGAAGTTTTTAACAGGTTCTATAAATCTACTATCTAAAAAAATGCTGAAACCTACAGTTTATGTTTCTTAAGAGCAAACATAGTATTGTTTGTACATGTCACTAAACAGAGAAGTGCAAAAGACATAGATGACAGAAAACAAAAACAAAAACAACCTTTTCCGGATCATTCTATTAAAGCTATTTGGAAGATGTGGAAAAATAAATTTAGTGGAATTTAAATTGAGTCAGGAACATTAAGACTCACTCTGCAGAGAGAGGGGAAGTGTTCATTAGCTGCATCATTTGCAAAATTTAAAGTACATATTTGTTACAGTAAGGAAATGTATAAATATCTCTTTTTTAAATAGTATTTTATTTTTCTAAATACATGCAAAAGATAGTTTTCAAAATTCACCTTTGCAAATTGTGTATTCTAATTTTCTTCCCCCAGTCCCTTCTCCCCTAGACAGCAAGCAATTAAATATAGATTAAATATGGGCAATTCTTCTAAACATAATTCCATATTTGTCATGCTGTACAAGAAAAATCAGATCAAAAGGGGAAAAAGCAAGAGAAAGAAAAAATAAGCAAAGAATAGTAACAAAAAGGTTAAAATACTATGCTTTGATCTATATTCAGTCTCCATCGTTCTCTCTCTGGATACAAATGGCTCTTTCCATCACAAATCTATGGAATTGCTTTGAATCACCTCATTGTTGAAAAAAGCCAAATCCATCATAGTTGATCCTCACATAATCTATTGTTGCTATGTACAATATCCTCTTGGTTCTGTTCACTTCACTTATCACAGTTTGTGTAAGGCTCTCCAAGTTTTTCTGAAATCGACTTGGGATAAGCACTTCTTAGCCACATAGAGAAGCAAGACGTCACATAAAGAAAAAGTATTGTACCAGAAGTCAGGAAACACTTGCAGTTAGTAGCTGTGTGACTTTGAGCACATCACATCACCCTTATGAGTTGTAGTGTTTTTATTTATAAAATGGAAATAGCAGTACTTTACATAGTTATTCTATAAATCAAATTAGATAAGGTATTTTAAAACTTCTTAGGAAATATATAAGTGCTAAATAAGTGGCAGGTATTATTCTTGAGAGCATGGAATACTGAATAGAAAGCCATTTTTAGAGTCAAGAGGATCTGGATTGCTGTCCCATCTCTGGCACATGCTAGTTATGGACACATCACTTAGCTCAGGGTCATAGGCAACTCTTTAAGACTTTAAAATATAGATAAATTGTATTTTTGTTAATCTGCTTGTTAATGTTTTGTTAATCCGTGTCAGTAAAAGAAAGATCTACAATGGAAGTTCTCTACTATATAATATTTTAAAGACTCTAAAAGTAGTACAGGAAAGACATTAACTAGCTTTATTAGCTTTGATACATAAAGGAGTAGACCTCTACCACACACAAAAAAGTAAACAACAATATTTCTATTCTAGTTATTAGAATAAAATATATTTATACTAAATTAGGAATATGGTAAAAATCATTTAGAAAATATACTTCAAAACAAAGCCAGCTTCTCATCTCAAAAAGCTTTTTTAGATTTTTTTTCAATTTACGAAATCAAAAGTACTTACCAGTTAATAGGTTAAAACTGCATCGTGTCCACTGGTCTGTATCTATGTTATAAGAGTCTATATGTCTCACAAGAATGCGATCATTATTGTAGTCCAAGTCATTACCCCCAAGAACATATAGCTTCCTCTGGACAGCAGCCATGGAATGGTACACTCTTCTCTGTGGCATGGGACTTCGACTGATCCACTGATTCTGCAAATGAAAAAACAGAAAAACTCTGCCCGTGATAGGGTATGAATGTTTTCATGATGAAAATGGCAGAGCCAAGTATAGAGACTTCTAGATTATAAAGCTCCTTGAAGGTGGAGTCCATGGCATTTTTTTTTATCTTTGTTTACACTCATTACTTAGCAGAAGTGCATCACTTGCATATGGCAATCTCAGAAATAATTTTTTTGACCTAAACATAAGATATTTCCCTTTTCATTCTGTATGACACCCCCCCCATGCCCATGCCTCAAACTCACACTGTTAAATGTGAACTTCAGTAATGAGCCATGAAACTTATGGACCTCAAGCCAATAAGAATAAACATAAAAAGAACCAAAAAATTTAAATAGCATTTATTTTAAACCCTTTAAAAAAACTTCTACAGTTTTCCTGTTTGTCTTTAATGGCTTTGGAAATAACATATATTTGGGGCTATGCCTAATGTCTTGTGAGAAAACACAAGTTAGTATGGTAGTTATCTGTCTCACCCCAGTGGTTACTCATTTAAGCAAATAACTTCAGTACAAAAGCATTGTGTGGCTGAGATGTTTTGTTTCTCCTTATGCCTTGATGGAGAAGGAAAAGGTATTTTGTTGTTCTCCAAAATTAACTTTTTGGGGGTATATGAGAGAGGTGTTAAGGATTGATCTGACAACAAATCTCCCCTGATGCCACAGAATTTAAAGTCCTATATAGCTGGGAACTTATTGTGATGAATTCAGGGAAATTTTAGAAAAAAAATTTTGTTTGTTTTTAAAAGAAAATGTCTGATATTGTACTGAATATAATTTGTCACTCATATTTGGTTCTGGGGGGCACCTGAAAGGACTAAGGTCAACTTATCCGAAATAGGTCTCTGATCCAAAATAAGGAATTGAATGATAGCACCATCTCAAAAAAATTTTAAATTTGAATACACTTCACAATTACAGAGTCTGATAACTGCCCCAGATTGGTAGTCAGACCCTAAGAACTTCGTTCTTTGTTAAACAAGTATCACTTTTACTAAGAAAAATAGGAATTTGACCAGAAAAGTCCTAAGTTTTAAATGATATACTTTTGAAAAGTTCTCAGATTATGCCATCTATGGGGAACTGGAACTAGGTTCATCTACACAAATATTAATTCACTCATGGCAAGCATTTCTATAAGCTCAGTTAATTCCCCCCCCCCTTTTTTTTCCAAAGATATTTTTGGATGGAAAATGTGTTTTTCTGCCACTTGAAAAACACACCATTTTTGTCTGCCACTTTTTTCTATGTGTAGATATCATGCAAAGAGAACAACTGTTCAAGCTAATTTCAAATCAAACACCTTTCCAGCCAAATAAGTAACTTTCTTAATGAGAAAGTCAAGGCTTCCTTCAGGTATCTGGCCAAGAAATGCCTTTAATTGGGCTACCAAGGCGTGGACTCCAAATATGCTTTCTTCAGGTGCCTTCTCTCAGACTCAGTATTACAGTATTAGGAATTAGTTTTTGCATTCGAAGTCCTGTCCCCTGCCACAGGACTATGGACGCCATCTGGTTTGCAAAGCTTGCCTGCATCCCCTGATTATATCTTTAGCTTCCTCGACTGCAGTGCCTTCCAGGTGAGCCACCAACCGCTGCAAAGGCAAAGAAACAGAGGGGCCTGGCGGGGTCACTCCTAATAAGCCGGCATGTGAATACTAATCAGTGGTGGGGAAGCAGAAGTCACCCCGCCTGCCTGTTGGCAGGTAGCAGTGTGCTCTGTGGCAGATGGCGGGCATTATCGACTCTCCACAAAGGCCTAGCCCAGAAACAAGCAGCAAGGCTGCATGATGGAGTGATTGAGATTCTGTGCAAGATGCAAGCAGATGTGATGTTTGCCAGCACCCACCGTAAACAATATGCCAGTGGAATTTTTAAAAAGAGACTGTGTGTACAAACATGGAGCAGACCTCATTTGAGAAAAACACGAACCCTTCCTTTCCACTTTAACCATGTCTGTGCCAAATGTGAGAGAGGGCCATTAATGATCCCGTCTGGGAGAGCCAACTCGCCGACATTCTCCCTTACAATTTCCGAGGTCTGCAAGTTCTCGTGACCCCAGGAAACATACTGGGACGGACAGCAGTGATGACTTCTCTAATTTTCAGCATCAAGGAATAGTTAAAACACTCCAAAAAGACGCTAAAAGCACAGCTGAGTTGGAGCGAGATACAAATTTCTGTACACCAATCCCTGCTCAGTCACCACAACCAAGTTGATGCTGCATGTCCTTGATAACTTCTCCAGATGAATATAAAAACCCAAATTAGACTATTTTGAAATGTTCCTTTAATCATGAAAAAGATTAAACATATCCATGAATGGATACACATAAAATTCAGTAGACATCTGGTAAATGTGCTATTGTTTAAACTGGAAGGAAAGGGGCTGATCTGTAGCTCTAAGCCCAGGGGGAAACAAGAGAACATTTAAAATATAGGAGGAGTGGACAGAGGGAAGGCCAGACCTCATTAGAATGTTTATAATCCAACCCCTGGCTGCTGGTGAGTCAACAGTACAAACTCTACAGGTTGGCCCAACCACTGATCTGCCCTGGAGAGAAGGAAATTACACACAATGTTCCTCCCAGAATGACACTCCTGACCAATGGGTAGGGCCACAAGGCTCCTTTAAACATGTTAGCCAAGGTCTTCTAGATAGTAGAGGCAAGTATGTCTATAATAATATAATATCCATGAATACCAAACAAATACTTTTCAGATAAGAAAAAAAACTGTGGGAAGATAGAAGAATTTAAACCATAGAAGTTTCATTAGCTAAATTTTGCATTTCATTTTCCTTACATATATTATCCTATGCATAAACACATTTAG
Organism: Myrmecobius fasciatus; assembly: GCA_023553655.1. Taxonomy (NCBI): domain Eukaryota; kingdom Metazoa; phylum Chordata; class Mammalia; order Dasyuromorphia; family Myrmecobiidae; genus Myrmecobius; species Myrmecobius fasciatus. Next base: position 41,306 of record JAJPUD010001527.1, on the reverse strand, counting down.
AGAGAGAAGAGAAAGATATCATATGATATTAATATAGTTAGAAAATACATATGAAAACTTGAATGTATCTTAAAATCTGTTTTCAGTAGGGTTTAGTTAGTCCTTACCTGGTTGGGTTCGTACACCATTAGTCTGTTCTGATATTGTGCAGTATTGGTTACCCCACCTGTAATGGATTGATTTGCATGTGTTAAGTCTCTTCATAAATAAGACATGGACTATTCCCCAAATAAGAATGAAATATTACTGGGGGTGAAGAAAGGGAATTAGCAATTATTGAGGATTGGTATGTGTGCCCTAATGGCAAACCTATGATGGGATTAAGTTTATTTAAGTAGTTTCACTTTCAAGTGACATTTTGGAGATCATTTACTTAAGAGGAAGGAACAAGTGCATTGAGATGACTAAGAATGGATGCAGTCAGATTGTTATAAACTGGACAAATGAAAGAAGGGGAAAAGAGCAATTTAGTACTCAGAAAAAAGGGGAAGAGAGAAATGGAAACTCAGCTGTAAAAAAGTGTTTCTATGTGGTTTGAACCAAGGACATTTAACAACTGGGATAAATTCTTAGCCAAACATTTAACAGTTTGCATAATAGTACACAGTTTCTGCTTATTTGGAGATGCTATTTCCCAAGACCAGAGCAACTTACATAAAATAAATGGTATAGTCTGGGATCTACAGTTGTTCTGCCTTTTTTTTTTAAAGTCACTATTCAAGCTTAAAAACTCTTCAAAAATTCCTGGCTTTGAAACTCTCTTGATTGCTGCACAGATGTAAGGGGCTTAAAGTTCATCTACTTATAACCCAAATCTCTTAAATATATTTCATACTGTTCCCAGTTTTCTCCTATTCTGACTTCTTTCCAGGCCTGTTGTGTGTACAGAGCAACCCACAATGTAATAACCATTTGCTCAGCATGAATTTTTACAATCAAAATGCAAACCTCTAAAAATCAGCATGTAAAATGGCTTTGTGGAAGAAATGGCATTAGTGGACATCAAGAGAAGCAAAACAAAACAAAACAAAATCCACAAACATAGAAGTAATTTTACTTTTAAGCAGAAGAAATTTTTAACACTAATACTCTCATGCATTATGTAGTAAATCTTGGTCCCAAATCACTGGCTAAAGCCAGGAATGTTTAGGCTAGTGACCTTATTTACTTAAATACTTATTTACTTCAATATAGTACAGCCACAAAGAAATATATAATTCTTTATTTTTATGTATATATGGCACATACCTAAAGTTCTCCTTTTTGGCAAGCCTCATAGTCTTGTAGCACAGGAAGCATAACATACAAATTCTCTGCAAGGGTTCCCATTTTCAATATAAATAAAAGTAATTCAATTAAATTCTTCAAGTCCATGAATAATTGGTATGTTTAAGTTATTATGCTAGCATAGAAGTGCCTAGTTATCAACAAAAGGGTTGAATACAATAAGCTAATGATAACAGATAAACAAATATTTTTTTAAAAAAAATCTGATGAGTTGCACATATTCAACCTATATCAAATTGCTTTCTATCTTGAGGAGGAAAAAAGGGGAGCAGGAGAAAATTTTAGAACACAAGGCTTTGCAAAGATGTATGTTGAAAACTTTCTTTGCATGTATTTGGGAAAATAAAATACTATTTTAAAAAACCTGATGCAACCCAATCATTATCCTCCTCCTTTCCCCCCAGTAACTATAATCACTCATTTAATTTTCTAAGACCACTTTTAACTAGAGGACAGGTTTCACTCCCTCTGAGGCAAGGAACTCCTTCTAAGATCAATGGGAAAATTGCCTGTGGTATAAATCCATGAAGAAAACACAAATGAGGTTCTAATATCTAAGTGAAAAAAGAACTTCACTTTTTTAAGTATGTCTCCTTTCTAACATAAAAATTAAAGGAAAAAAAAACCTGACACTTAAGAAAAGCATGGCAGAAATAACTACATTCCCTCAAATATTTAAGATAAAGATAATGATAAAATACATATCTTTTTGCCAACTATATTAGCAGAATGAAATAACTTTAGCATGTCTCTTCTTTTGTGAAACTTTCAATACCTAATTGCTCCTACCCAGCCTAACAACAGAAGAAGAATTATCAAGCATCCACTGAGATTGCAGAACTCTTTGGTATTAAAATGATTAACCAACCCTTGCTCAGGCTACATCAATAAGGAATGCAAATGTAATGGAAGGACTAGAGAGCCAAATTCCCTCTCACACCAGCTTCAATTGTGGAAACTGCTGAACTTGTAGAAATAAAGAGATACTACTGAAGTTAACTTCAGTAAAATTACTGAAGCCAATACTTCAAATGGTCATAGTTTAAACTTTAACAGATTGTGTTTGTTAGAGATTAAATGTACTGCAGCGGGATTATAATGTCACTACTATAGTAAAGAATCTTGGCAGTCCCTACCTGCTCTTACAAGACTCCCCAGTATTCTCATTATTATTTATCATTTTCCCCAGAAGTAATCTTTTTTTCCTAATCTGTACTCAGTAATTAGATTTCCTTAACATATGTATTTTCATTCATATAATAATATTTAGAAATGAGGAGTCAGATTACTAGTTGCGGGGAGGGTAGGAGAAATTACAATTATTTGGTTGATTAGCAGCAGGACGGGAAATGTCAAAGAGATTCACCAGCAAAGCAATATTGTAACTTTTGCCAAGTCACTGTTGTGAAGGAAAACCCCAGACAGCGCCTGCTAGTATTGCCCCATTTAAATAATTGACAAATAAGCACACAAATAAAGCCATGCAAAAAACAAATGAAGCATCCAAGTTCTCCCCGTTTTCATTTCCTTGATGCCTTTTTGCTCATTTGTGGGGCTTCTTCATTGAATTCCCTTCACACACCACTCTTCACTTTTAGATTAATCTGCAGAAATGAGATGCTAAGGATTTGCATACAGATTTGACTACACAAAAATAGATATGGAATTAATAACAGTCTCTATATGTTTTAATTTCTCCTAGACTGGAGTACCCTTGCCTGCAGCGGTATTCTTGGCTTTGAAAGTCATCAAGCTGATTTGTCTGCTCTTAGGTTAGGATGCCACATGCTGCTACACTGTCCCCCGCAATCAAAGCACTTGCGTAGATAGATTCCTTGCCTGCCCCTATCAAGTATATTTTATAGATTGGCAGTTTTGATCTCCCTCCCCAGGGGGATAATCTGCATCTTAACAGCTTTCTATAGATACATCTGTCATTAAATATGCCATCTTGTATCTGCATCAATTTTCAAAACCAAGTTTTTCCTAACTTTGAAGTGCCACAGTTGAACTTGAGAATTTTCAACCAAAATTCAAAATGAACAGCTTCATCATCTGCTCCTGAACTGTGACTTCAAAAAGAAAAATACTGCTGGCTACAGAAAGTCACCGAGGTCTTAAAGAACTGCCGGAAGAAATGAAAAGTTAACACACTGCTAGAAGTGAGAAACAATTCCTATCACAGGACAATACAACACCAAGACATTTTCTTAAATTTCCTCAGCTCTATCTGCAAGAAATCCAGTAATAAATGGATGAAATCCACCATAGAGAAGATAACAGGATGGTTAAAAACACCAGACAAACTCTGTCTACACTTTGGGATGCCCTCTCAGACACTTACAGCTAGGACAAAGACAACAGTAATTAAATGCTTGTGTTGTAGAAAGCAAGGGGTAGGGGAAGGAGAAAAATGACTCTTTGTCCTTTGGTCAAATCTGTGGCTAATTCCTTTTTTTAAACTGAAGTTATACTTAATAAACTCAATACACACTTCTTAAGGATAAAGGTCTCTGATTCCCAGTCTGTGGCCAAAAATACCACTGACCCTGCTTCCACTGAACTCCCTCTGGCTAATTTAACACACACACACACACACAATACACTCACTCACTCTCTCTCTGTGTATAGATAGATAGATAGATAGATAGATAGATAGATAGATGTATATATCTATATCTATACACACATACATATAAAACTATAAATAATTATACCCATCTATAACTATACATATATATCTAACTATATATAATTTTATAACTATATGTATAATTATGTACATATAACCATATGTAACTATACACATATAACTATATGAATATATACATGTGATTATATATAACTATACATCAATAACTATGTATGTAACTATGTACATATAACCATATACATATAACTATATACATATGATTATGTAACTACATATATAACTATGTATACAAAACTATATAACTATATAACTATACTTATAGCTATATATATATAAAACTATATATGTAACTAAATATAACTAACTATATACAGATAACTATATGACTATATATACATAAATATATATATATATAATTATACTATATATATATAATTACATGCATATAACTGTATACATATCTATATATAACCACATACATATAAACTATATGTGTAACTATATACATGTAATTATGTAACTATATATATAAACTATACACACATAAATGCAACTACACAAACACACACGTTAACATACATGTAACTACATGTAGATAACACATGTGTATTTATACATACAAGTATACACACATGTAACTATACAAACACATGCATATCAACATATGTGTGATTATATGTGTGTAGCTATATATAAGAACACATGTAACATAATTATATGTAAAACTATATACATGTAACTATGTAACATAACCATATATATAATTATATGCATATAATTATATAACTATATATAAGAATATGCATATAACATATATATACAACTATATACATATGACTACATGTATAACTATATATACATAAATATACATGTGTAACTATGTAACCATATACATATAACTATATATATACACACATATAACCATATGCATATAACTACACACACACAGATATCTATTTATCTATCTATATGTACATGTAAATAAAAACTAAAAAAATCAGCCTTTGTGGAGATGGGACCTGGTAATCATGTCTGCTTTTTCATAGCTACTGGACACCCAGATAACAAAATTCTCTCTACCAAAGTCAAATGGCTCAACTGCCAAATGGTTCACCATGTGGAATGAACAACATTTTTTCAATGAAAATTACATTAAGAAAGATGCTACATCATTATTTGCTTTGTTGCTGCACTCTAAAGACCATGGGCCCTTGTATTAATTTGCCACTGAAACTTCTCATAGGTGTTTTCTTCTCCTACTGGGACTAGCTCTTCAAGAGTCTTGCTTTTCTGTTTGTATTCCTAGTACTTAGCACAGTGCTTAGACCATAATAGAAGCTTTTTAATTCTTTCATTTACAGAGCACTGGCCAAAGAGAAGAACACATTCAATAAATATATATTAGCTCAATATATAACATATAAAACAAATCTATAAATTATTTTATATTAGCCAGTCTTCAGCTTAACAATACCTTCTTCACATCAGGTATCTGTGTAAAAAAGCCTTTAGAACCATTACCAAGGAAAGCCACCAGTCTTCCCAGGATGCTTCTTGGGAACACCCTCACAAAAAAAATATGTATTTACTAGGTACCCAATAAGTACTTATTGAATGAAAGGAGAAAGAAAATAAGATTTAACAAGGCTAATTTGTGCTCTTAGCATACTCTTTTGCATATACAGGGTGCCCCAAAAGTTTTACTGCAGTTTTATACTTTAATAGTGCTACACACAACATGCATACATACCACATACTCATACTATATATTCACATTTATCTAAATACATTCATGTGTGCATTTTTTGTTCTCTGTATCCCCTGTTGTTTAACTGTGTCTGATTCTTCATGAATCATGGGGTTTTCTTGGCAAAAATGCTGGAGGAGTCTGGCATTTTCTTCTCCAGGGGATTAAGTGATGTGCCCAGGATCATAGAACTACTAAATATCTGGGGCTGGTTAAGGAACTCAGTTCTTCCTGACTCCTGGCTCAGAGCTCTATCCATCCAGACACTTAGCTACCTACAGCCTGCCAAACAATAGCTCTCAAACATCTGTTAATGCTTATTAAATTGCATACATACACAATAATTTGATCAATAAGGACCTGTAAGTAACAACCTAGTTCTAGGTCCTCTACTAGGCTTTGCTGAGACAAATATAAAAAGGTCTTGACTTAAAGGAGGGAACATATACACACCCACACCCACAGGTCTAGAGCGGTGATTTCAGATTATGGTCAGCTCTTTGCCCTCCACCCCTGGGGATTAGCCACTACTCTCCCCATTACAGTATTAAGAGTTGCCTGGATGACAAGTTGTTAAATTATTTGCACCAAGTCACACAACAATTACAGTAATTGTACCCATTATGCCATGATGTTTTTCATGCTCATGTGTAAATATACATACATATAGAGCCAATGCAAGACCTTCCCCTGACACCTTGGTGGGATACTGGCCAGACCTCCCCTTGCTCCAGGCAACTATATAAAACTAAAGATTAGAAGATTGGAAATCTGCATTGGCAATGGGAGTTTCCTCACTGGTAGTTCTCCACACCAAAGAAATCACATGTTTAATATAGTCTATATACATGTCGGCCTGTCTGTTTTTGGTGGAAGTAGGAGAGAGGGAAATTCATGTTATGCATATATGTATATATAAATCTAAGCTTTTATCCCCTGAATCTCCAGTATTTCCAAAATAACTCAAAATATTCATAGCTAAATCTTCTCGCTCTGCCCTAAGCTAAGAAACGAATCTATTTGCATCAGGCAAAGAAATAAGAGCCAAATGTATCCATTATTCACTTCAGGATACTGCTAACGATAGAAATAGTTCCAGTGAATGTAGGCTACATGGCAGTAGAAGTGGACCATACACACAGAGTAGTTAAACATCTCAAGTGAATTCTAACATGGTAGAAATAATTTGAATCAAGGACATTTCTGATAAAGCAGCAACTTGCATAGAATCCTCCTCAATTCATGCATTAAATGAAGAATATTATTCCTTGTTTTAACTGTCACACATGAGGAAGCCACACAAATGGATGGGTAATTAATTCACTCACATTCCCCAGAGAGAGTTGCACATCTACAATATATCTAACTGTAAGGAAAAGATTTTTACATAGGGATATTTGTTTATCTTACCAATGTAGTGCATCTCATGTAAACAAACAGGTCACTGACCCAAAGAGTCTCACGTGAATATCTACAACACTGAAGTAAATATGAATGATAGGAATTTTTCATGAACAAGAAATGATTTACAAACAAGGTTAAAACCTCCCAGTTTTAATCATCAACAAAAATACCAGGTTCCTTTAAAATCTTTTAGGAAAGTCATATTGTGATCTTGCCGATTATTGCCTCACATGATTAAGTCTGTTTTGTATTGTAGTAGCATTGTTTTTAGTTAGAGATTTTGAAATGGAAAAAAATGGAATGAACCACAAAAAATCATATGGTGCAATCCCCACTATCATCAGACACCTACTAGTTGTGTGATCCTGGTTATTTAATTCTTTATGCCGGTTTCCTTATATATAAAATAAGCTAGAGAAGGAAATGGCAAATTACTCCAATATCTTTGCCAAGAAAACCCCAAATGGAGCCAGAAAAAGTCAGGCATGACTCAAACAAGTAAACACCAACCGATTTACCAAGGAAACAGGACTATCTTTTCTTCAGCCTATGTGCAGTTTTCTGCTAGCTTCTCTGTAGTTGCAATGAGAAAAATTAACAGATAAGTTGTTATATAGGTTATACTGTTAAACTGCACTGAGACTTGTGGAATACCTCCTGTACAATGAGCTAATGATTCATTTTCATGAAGGTATTTTTCAGGAGTTGTTGTAATGTTCCCCACAGCATGTGAACATGATCACATTTTTAAAATATGAAAAGATGTGCAATGCAGAAAAAAATCTGAGTCATTTTGATCTATTCTACATTTACTTTACTTCAGTATTTTCATTTCAATTCTAAATGGTATGCAGCTCATTTGTGAATTGGGTCATGGTGTCAAATGCTGTTGGCACCAGTAAAATTTGACTACCTCTAACATTTTAAATTATCTGCTAATGGCTATCTCCACAGAACTTAGTACTTGGAGTTCCTTTGAGCTTTTCTCACTTTTAAAAAAAATATTGACAAATATCAAGTGTCTTGACCCCCAATGGAGAAAGTAAAGACTGAAAATCCTGCTCAAGTTTCCAATAAAGCCTTTGCTACAAAACAGAACAGCAGAAACCCTTTGTGGGAAATGAGCCAAAGTTCTCATATCTGCTGTATTCCAATGTCTGCCAGATCTCAAAAGGATGCCAATGTTCCAGTCCCTCATCAATTAGCTGAAACGCTTTGGTGAGCTGATAGAGAATTTAAGAATTGGTTTTAAAAAACCTTTATCACCTTCCAGAAATGGGGATTTCATATTTAAGATCTGTGACATGCAATGCAAATAATGCATTTTTTAAAAGTTCTCAAAAAAATCTAGTTCATTCTACTACTGAGTAGTTAAATTTACAATTTATTTATTACAAGTAAGAATGTGGCAAGATTAATGTATTATAGGTGTCACTGTTGATCCCCACCTCCTTCTTTCCAATTGCAGCTCCACTGCTGCCCCAGAAAAAGTAGAGGTTTTCTTCTCAGGAACACAGCAGGCCAGAAGGAGACCTGAGAAAATTGTGATTGTCTTCATTAACAGTGATTAAAGTAGGCAGCCCATGTTAATGCAAGAAAAGAAAATAAACTTATTGAATGCAACAGAAAGGAGAAAAGAAAGATCAAACTTTGTATTTTCTTTTCTCTTTTTTAAAAATAAAAAATAGCAGCACCATGTTGCAATAAGGAAGGCCACTAATTTTTCTAGGAAAGAAATGTGCTTTCACTGGCATAGGAGATTCTTCCAGGGAACTTTAACCAATGCAAATCAATATTTTCTCTGCAACTTGAAGCCTCAGAGTGTTGGCTGGGGTATGGAGATGATAACTGACTTACTGACTTATCCATAGTAATACTGCCAGGATGTGTCAGAGGAGGACCTTGAGCACTTTGGCACCAATGCCAGGTCTCTGTCCATTATACCAGAGACAATCAATTCAAATACAAATAGATTCCTCCTGGCCACACAATGATTTAGAAAAATACAAATTAGCATTATTCTTTTTTTATTTTAATTATTTTGTTAAACATTTTCCAGTTGTATTTCATTTCATTAGGGCAGCACTCACCCCAAAAGCCTCATGTTTGACACTTATGTAAACATACTACATTACTATTCCAGTTGCTTGGTTTTAGAGGTCTACAATTGTAGGATTAGAGTAGATTCCATGCTAGGGCATTCCTTTAGAGTTATACCACTTGAGTAATATGGAAATGGTTGAATACATATAACCTATATCAAATTGCTTATCATCATAGAATATGGAAATATTTTTCATGACTGAACATATATAACCTGTATCAAATTACTTACTATCATAGAAAGGGAGGAGGGAAGGGAGAAACAAAAATTGAACTCAACATTTTATTAAAAAAAAAGAATGCTACAATTTTTCTTTACAAGTAAAATGGAAAAAAATTTTAAAGCATTTAAAAATTATACCACTTAAAGAAAATTGTAAGGACTTGAACAGCTTATAATGTTTAGGGTTGTTAAAGAGTCCAATGAGAAAGAAATATGAAGGAATATTTACTAAGTATTCTTGACCAGCCACACGTGGGCAATTTTATTCAAAAGATTGACACAGTGATGATATCTGAAATTAAATGAATCTAAGAAAAGGATAAAATGTGGTAGAAACTGTAAATTACAGTAATTCACTGGTTGCTCTGTCATTTCCACCACTCTCTGGCATGTAGAGATTTATTCCCAATCTTATCTAATATTTATTTTCAATCTGTTTTTTAAAAAAAAACATGTCTGTAAGATATATATCTCTTGAAGCACTGTCTCCAACATACATTTTATTTTATTTTTTTATTTTTTTTTTTTTTGCTTTTTTGCTGAGGCAATTGGGGTTAAGTGACTTGCCCAAGGTCACACAGCTAGGACATGTTAAGTGTCTGAGGCCAGATTTGAACTCGGCTCTTCCTGACTTCAGGGTTGACACTCTATCCACTGAGCTACCTAGCTGCCCCCCAACATAAATTTTAAATAGTAGTCTACTACAGTTCATCCAGCAGATGCTTTTATTAAAACATATGCATATATTTATGTTCACTGGTATATGTAACTTCTCAGAAGAGTAACTGACACTTCTACTCCATTTATCTTCCTTTTCTTTTTTAGTTTGCTAATTAATCTAAACATCTTTTAATTTATCTAACCCATGGCTCTTCTGAATTGGCTCTCTTCAGTGACACTAAAGATATAGCCAAAAATTGACACAATTATCCAGATACTGTATTTCAAACTCCTACATTATCCAAAAAAATTTATCTTATCTTACTTGAGGATAAAATGACAAGAAATGTGCAAAGTGCTAGGGGGCCTATAGAATTTCTTTTTTTTTTAATTAAAGCTTTTTATTTGTGTAACATATGTATGGGTAGTTCCCCAACAATGATCTTTACAAAGCTTTCCATTACATATTTTACCCCCAGTCCCCTCCCCTCCCCTAGATGGCAGGAAGTCCACTACATGTTAATAATGTTGAAATGCTTGAGAAGTTATGCAAGAAACATCCTATCTACAAGAAAAAAAAAAACAGAATCAGAGAAAGGCAACACAATGCAAGCAAATGTCAATAGAGATCATGAAAATGTTACGTTGTGGACCATATTTCATTTCCCTCTCTCTGGGTGTATATGGTTTTCTTCAGTGAACAATTGGAACTGGTTTGAGACAATTCTTTGTTGCAGAGAGCCATGTCTATCAGAATTGATCATCATGTAATACTGTTGTTGCTGTGTATGATGATCTCCTGGTTCTGCTCGTTTCTCTCAGCATCAGTTCATGCAAGTCCCTCCAGGCCTCTCTGAAATCGTCCTGCTGGTCGTTTCTTACAGAGCAATAATATTCCATAATATTCATATACCATAATTTATTCAGCCACTCTCCAATTGATGGGCATCCCTTCAGTTTCCAGTTTCTTGCCACTACAAAAAGGGCTTCCACAAATATTCTTGCACAGGTGGGTCCCTTTCCCTCCTCTAAGATCTCTTTGGGATATAGGCCCAGTAGAAACACTGCTGGGTCAAAGGGTATGCACAGTTTGACAACTTTTTGAGCATAGCTCCAAATTGCTCTCCAGAATGGTTGGATCCGTTCACAGTTCCACCAACAATGTATTAGTGTCCCAGTTTTCCCACATCCCCTCCAACATTCATCGTTATCTTTTCCTGTCATTTTAGCCAATCTGACAGGTGTGTAGTGGTACCTCAGGGTTGTCTTAATTTGCATTTCTCTGATCAATAGTGATTTGGAGCAACTTTTCATATGACTAGAGATGGTTTTAATTTCATCATCTGAAAATTGTCTGTTCATATCCCTTGACCACTTATCTATTGAAGAGTGGCTTGAATTCTTATATATATGAGACAATTCTCTATATATTTTAGAAATGAGGCCTTTATCAGAACCATTAAATGTAAAGATGATTTCCCTAGAATTTCTTAATAGTTAATAATAGTGTTGAAAAAAAGAGTAGGAGTAAAAGAGAGAGAGAGAAAGAGAGAGAGAGGGAGAGAGAGGGAGAGAGAGAGGAGAGGAAAGGAGAGGAGAGGGGATGGGAGAGGGGAGGGAAGAGGAGAAGGGAAGAGGAGGGGAGGGGAGGGGAGGGCAGGCAGACTATGGAACTCCCCAAGAGGCTTTAAAATAGATTGTTTTGGTGTTTTCCTGATTAATCGAAGGGAAATCAAGTATAAAACCTCTAAAGGGAACTTACGTCCTTTGAGTCTATGCTTTTCCATTTGGCTTTGCCCTGGAAGACTAGTTCAATCAGTTCCATTAAAAATAACAAAACAGACCTCATCGAACAACAAAAAGATTCAATTTCCTATATATGGCAGCTGAACTAAATATTTGAAGTTATATAATCCTTAAGAGTACCAACATTTCCTAAGTTACAACCACAGAGCACTAATGTCACTCTAGCATCACAAAAAAGTTATTATTTTTTCAAAGTCAGATAAAGGAAATAGAAGTTACTTCCCTTCTTCTTTAGGCATAGGATGGAAAATATGCTCCTCCTGAAACAGTGTCAATGCTGGGGTTTTTAAGTATCACCACAAAGTATAGCAAAGGGAAGACTTCCCAAGATGAAGCAATAAAGGTATGGTAAGTGTGGCTTGGCTCCTATACTGTGTGTATGAATATTGAAAGGGGAAAACTGGATTTCCCATAAAATGAATCAGTTGTGCCGTCTCTCATGAAAGTCGCATGTTCAAAGGCAGGCTAAGAATGGATTATATAGAACAGAGTAGATATTTGTCTCACAGACCCCTCAAGCAGTCTGATGAAACCTATGGATTGCTTTTCAGAATATAGCTTTTTAAAAAACAAATGCATGTAATAAAAAATTGGATTATAAAGCAAATGCAATTAAAAATTTTTTTTGAAGTTCACAGACCAGGTTAAGAATACCTACTATAGATTTTTCTATCTATAACTTTCATACTGGTATCATGTTCTTTATTTATTAAATCTGAAACTACAAAGGAAGAAAAGTAATCCAGAAATCTCCTTTTCGAATATCAGGGTCTTTAGGTACAGATTCCAAATTGCCATCTTTTCCAGAACCATATCACTGATGGCATTTCTTTTCAAACTCCTTTTCTAGTTTTAAGAGTGTCTGAAAATTCCAGGTGTCCTACCAATGCTTGAGAAATGCCTTATGTAGTATCTAAAGCTCCAAACCCATCAATAGGGGATTGTAATTTGTGTGAGAAAGTGTTGATATTTAAGAATTATCTTTAGGAAATATGAATACCACAGAATTTGGAAAAATTACATGGTTTAAATTCAAAGCAATAAAAGCAGTTGGCCAAAAAGGTAAAGGCTACTGACAATGTCAATCTTTGCTTGTCCAGCTTTACACTTTATTCGAGAGCTGCTATAGGAGGGAGCCAGGTAACCTGGTGGAAAAAGAACTACTTTCAGAGTCCAAAAGACAGTTGTAATCATTTTTTTTCATCTGTTAAAATGGGGATCTACCTTACATTGACTGTTGTGAGTACCAAATGGAAGAGAATAAGTAAAACACTTCTGAATTGTAAAGTATTATGTAAGTGCTTAGTAGTATTGTTATTGCACATATGGATGTACAGATTAAAAACTTTATTTAGTTTGTCTAAAAATAAACATGAAAAATGCTAGTATAGTTCGCTGAATTTCAGGGTTGGAAGGGGTTTCATTGGTAACCTTATCCAATCCAAATATGAGGAGCAACTCCTTCTATGGCATCCCATTTGTCAGTCAGCATTTACTGGAGGATTTCCAGTGATGAGAAGGCAAACCACCTTCTGAGGCATTCCACTTCAGTGGAAAGTAGTAAAAATTAGTAGGTAGATTTTCATTTACATTTAGCCATAAATCTAACTCTCTTAAATGTAATCCTACTGCTCCAAATTCTGTTTTCTGACACTAAGCAAAAAAAAAATCCTTATTCCCTATGAAAATCCTTCAAATAAAACACAGAAGATTTGTTGGCAATAACCTGAAACAACAGCAATTGAGAATATTTCTAGTGAAAAAACAAATAGCCACATACAACCTCTCCATCTTCAATTATCTACAGTATATATGATACAACTCAATGGGACCATAGATTTAGAGCCAGAAAGAACCTTAGCTAATCATCCCATTCATTTTACAGAGGAGAGTGCTGAGGCCCTGGGCAGTTAAATGTTCACACAGGTGAAGTGGGATTTGACTCAGGCCTTCTGACTCCAGAACCAGCACTTTTTCCCACTCTAATACAACTTTAATTGTGCCATTCTTATTGCCCCTTCCTGGCAGGAACACTCAAGGGCAGGAAATCACTAATTATAATCAGATTATTTATTTCCACTAGGTTTTACTCCACTCATCACTGCTTTCCCTATCCAAAAAGCCCACACCAATCTCCCTAGATTTTCTCATCCCTTTCCCCTTTAATCTTCAACAAGCATTCTACTAGGAAATTCATTTTTTCTTTCCTTGTCAGAAATAAACACCTTGGCCTTGGACATACTGCCCAACATCCTATTATATGTAACTTGTTGCATCTAGAATGGAGTGATACAATCTTATTGCCTGCAATGGTCTTGGTCATGGAGAGCTAAGAAAGTATTAGACCAGGAAAGAATATGTTTGAATCCTGCCACAGACAGTTAGCTGTCTGACTCTGGACCAGTAACCAGGCCTGTCATGACATTAGGAAGAGATAATAGATAGGGATTTACTCTGAAAACCTTAGGGCACAACATAGAAATGTTAGCTACAATGATGATGATGATGGTGACAAAGTCGATGACAATGACAGGAAACTGAGAGATCTCCTAAAAGAAGGTTTGGTTTTATTCCATGGTGGTGCTCAAAACTGAAGGCCCCTCAGATACTGCCAAAGAGTTAATTGGACAAATGGAGTACAGAATGTGCTAATGACATTCCAAAAGGTAATGTTTTGCCTCTTTTTCCACAACAGGTTGTGAACGCCATGTAGAACTGATGGTGAATGCCCTACAGAAATCAAGAAGGCACTTATTAGAAGGTTGTTAAGAACCCACTGTTTGCAATAACAGAACTCCTAATTTCTAGAATGGCTCATGGATAGACTTTGTTGACCAAGAGGCAGTTTGTATGTAAGTTACTCAATAAAAATATGTTAACTTGAAGAAAAAGGCAAATAGACTGGGAAATACAGCCTGAGCCCTGGTACTAAATTACTTTGCAATTCTAAGTAAATTGCTCAATTTGACTTGCCTTAGTTTATCTAATTTTTAAAGTTAGGAGATGGTCTCCCACAATTCTATCCAATGCTTTTGCAATTGACATCACCATGGAAGACTAATTCAATTACTTCCATTAAGAAGAATAAAATAGATCTTATCCAACATTTAGATTGAACTTTTCATGTTTGGGGCTTGAATTGTTTGAAGTGACACAATCCCCAAGATCATCATTGACTTGTCAACCTGAAAAAATATCATAGAAAATAGATCCATCCTATCTTTCCAAGTTAATTATGCAATTACCTCCAACACTCCTTATTATATGCACTACATTGTATCCAAACTAATTACTCACTGTACCCCATATGTGGAACTCCACACCTCCTTGACTTTGCAGACACTCTCTCCTATGCCTGGAATTCTCTTGTCTCCACATCTGCCTCTTGGAATTTTTTTTAACCTCTTGAAATTTTTTGCTGTCTTTTACTTTTACAAAATCTTTCCTAATTTCTCTAGTTGTTAAGGTCTGTGTATTTATTTTCCATATATCCTGTCCTTACTTACATATAGTGCAGAGGATTCAGCACTAGCCCTGGAGGCAAGAGGGTCTGAGATCACAATTGGCCCCAAATACTTATAGTGTGACCCCGAGCAAGTCACTTAATCTTGTTTGCCTCAGTTTCCTCATCTGTAAAGTGAGCTGAAGAAAGAAATGGTAAACTATCCCAGGATCTTTGCCAAGAAAACCCAAATGGGGTCACAGAGTTGGATATAACTAAGAACTCAACAACAACAACAACAACAAAAAACAAATGTTTTATCCTCCCCTGCTAAACTAGAATATAATAATACCAGAAGCCATTTTCTCCTGCTATGTGTATTTTCAGTACTTAGTACAATGCCTTGAATATGGCAGTAAATGTTTCTTGATTGGTGAAATTCATGGGTTGACAAAGTAGCCTCAGTTCTTTCAAAGAAAATGCAAAATAAATCAAAATTATTACTATTACTAATATTATTATTATAACAAGAAGGAAATAAAAGTATTAAGGAGTGTTGCCTTCTCTCAAATACACTGAATAGAATGGATAAGCTAATGCAACAGATAATATAAAAACTTCAAGGTCTTCTATTACACTTTACCACAACTGTGTGTAACAACTTCAATGTCTGAGACTTTTCTTTTTCTTAGTTTATGGAAGTAGGTGATTCTAAGGAGCTATGAGAGGGTCATCAAATAGACAGCAACAAGAGAAAAGGGAAACGGACCTTGACAAAGCTCAAACTGTATTATAAATCCCCAAATAAGCAAGAGTTGAATGAACTGGGGCACCTTATGTGGTGTAGTGGACAGCTCTGATGTCAGGAGGACCTAAGTTCAAAGTTGGCCTCAGACACTTAACACTTAGGTCTTGTGACCCAGGGCACTTAACCCCAATTGCTTCAGGGGGAAAAATTGTTGAAAGAATTACTTTCTTTAAAGGAAAAAGGTTTGAAAAGAAAAAAAAATGGATCTTTTAGGAAGTCACTGCCCAACTCTTCTACTTGTCCATATCTTAGGAATTCTTGGAAAATTTAAATTAATATCAGTATATTAATCAGTTTTCTGATTCAAGAAATACCTATCAAAAATTAAATAACTTTGCCGTACAAAGTTTCCAATTAAGAGCACAAGAGTAAATTTCACTGAATGGGGGGGGGGTGTTTAATACATCCAATGATATGATGCGTCTACCTGATATCCAAAGGAGACCATCCGCCACATATCCTGCATGACATGAAAGGGACCGGTCAAAGGACTGCACAAAAGTCCATTTGTTCTTCTTGGGACAGTATCGCTCCACCGTGGGCAGAACTTGCCGCAGTTCGTTCCGGCCTCCGACAGCGTAGAGATACTCATCCATGGCCCCCAGCACAAAATGTTCCCGACAATTTTTCATGGGCGCAATCTCGGCCCAAGAGTTACTCCGGGGATCGTAGCGACAGGCAGTCCGCACTGCGCATGTCCGACCAGTAGGGTGCTCCGCTTCCCCACCGGCTACGAAGAGAAAATCCCCCATGACGGCGACACAATGGTGGCTCCTGCCCACGGGCATCGGCTCCAGTTCGCTCCAGTTGGCTATGGCTGCTATCAGGGCATTGTCTTGGTCAACCGGATTGAAGTAGCGCAGTTCTTTGACTCTACAGACCTCCCGCTTTTTCCCACCGATGATGTAGAGCGTGTCTGACTGGAAGCGGGGCCTGGTCCTGCGGGTCTGCCACACTGGCTGGGCGTAGATGCTCTGGTGGTACTCCAAGGCCTCATTGACCAGCGCCGTGGCTGTCTCGCTGGCTTGGACCAGAGGATGAGACAAGGCAACCGTATGAAGGGTGTCCACATCCATTAAACCAAAACGGATGTACTGGAGGAGCTCATCCATGTACTGGTAATGGCAGTTGTGCTCCAACCACCTCACTGCTAGCTGAAAGAGAGGGGGCGGGATTTAAAAAAAAAAAGGGGGGGAAATGGCATATAGATAGTCAAACCATACTGAATTCTAAGTCTTCAACATAGAAATTAAATATTTCACCTCAACAATACAACACCTAGATCTTTGGAGTTGTTTCATTCAAACAAAAAAAGTTGATAAAGGGGCAGAAACATTTTATCTTTTTTATTATTTTATTTTTAATTTAACTTTATTTATACACACACTCACATGTACACACATACATTCTCTCTCAAATCGTTAGTGATTAAATAAATAAAGGCATTTTCCAATTAAGAGGGAGGGGAAAGAGTTTGTCCAGAATGAAAATACATAGGGAGAGTGGGGAGGAAGAGTGCATATATGGCACTATGGGAAACATCAGCAGTTAGTAGTGTCATTGTATTTCAAGTAATATCTAGCAACCCATGAGTCAAAGTGTTCTATCGATACAAGAAATATAGAACAATATATGATCATCTATGATCACAGGGTGTACTTAAGGAAAAATCAATATGACACTACTAGAATGATTTAAAAGGGAAAAAAAAGGTTTTTTTTCTCCACCCCTTTTCTAGGTATACCAGACATGAAGAAAGAAGAAGAAGAAAAGGATTAAAATATATTTGTTTTGTGTTAAGGAAGGTAGGGCCATGAATTTATTTTTTATCTTAAGAACAGGTTGTTAATGTATGTAGAATCTTGGAAATGTACATGCAAGACCTTCATATAAATTCCTCACAAAGGACATTATCTTCTCATTTGGCTTAAATATCAACCTGCAATTTTAACCTCTTCTCATCATTGTCTAGTCTTCCTTTCACAAAAGAAATTCCTGAAAACAAAGACAGGCACATAATTGAATCCTAGAATCATCAAATCTTAGTCCTTGAAAGAGCCTGGACTTTATAAAAGGTCAGCAAATAAGAGAACAGGAGAGAGATAGGGGAAAAAATAAAAACATGTACAATTTTAAAATGAAAAAGTTCTATTTTAAATTATCTGAAGTATTTTAATTCCTGAAATATGATGCCCTAATTGGGCAGGATATATTAAACCAACAAACAGATTCAATAGTAAATGCATAAAAGATGATAAAACATAGTTGAACCATGGAGATACTTCTGTCATTCTCAGCAACTGGTTTGCTAAACTAAAATAAAATTACATCTGAACAGAGATATGGATTTGAAATAACATTAATGAACTAAATTTTAGCAATGATAGAATAGTTAGACTGCTTTTGTAGATAATAAAACAGAACCATGGACTGTTTTCTTTCTTCTGATGCACAAATTTGAGGACCTGCCATCCTCAGGCAGGTCACTGGAACAACATTACCAACTCTAGGAGAAAATGTCTGAACTCTTAGGAACAAATCAGCTAATCAATCACTCTCTCTGTTCAGGTGCTTTTAAGTTCAGGACTTATTTGGGGCTTGTTTCTTTAGGTTTTTTTTTTATTAAATGTTTAGAGAAGAAAAGAGAGATGGAATATCATTCATATTCCCTCAAAATTTATAGATGTACTCACAGGTTATTTGTTACTCATATTTTAGTATCCTGTAGTCTTAAAATTTCCAAGAATCAAAAGGATTCAAATGAAAAGAGATACTTTCTGAAGAAAAAATAATAATTTGTTTTAATGTGGCAGCACTTACATTCATCACAGATATTACTGATGATAAAAGAAAAACATAGTTAAGTTGGTCAATCCCTCTCTACCAGAATGGGATAACTATTCACAATCAACTTCTCACATCTCTGGCCACTCTGATATGTTTCAAGTGACTTGTGTTCCAACCATTTTATTGGAAATATATTTCTATGGTTCATTTTTCATTTCAAATTGTATGGCTCATTTTTACTCATTGTACTTCTATGGGTTCTAGAGATGGTTTGATTCTCTTAAGTGTAATACATACACTATAGGTATGAATTTTAATTTTGTCTATATCTTATTTCCTTTTTCTACCTGATTTTTATTATTTTTATTTTATCTGATTTTGTCTATTTTTTTTAAAATCTGATCAGTCCTACCTTGTTCTGGTAATTAATTCTTCAATATTCTAAGAGTTTGTACCTTTCACTTAGATGCTGCAGAAATGAACAAAAAAAAAGAAGCAGAAGAAGACTAGTACCTCTCTGGGCTTTTTTTTTTTTTTTTAAACCCAGTGATGTGTGTCTAATTATTTTTTCTTTCTCCTCATCAATCAGTTCTTTCTACTTCTTAACCAATCTTCTTGCCCATCTATTAGGAAGATTTTATTTTATTTTTCTAGCAAGCTGTAATACTATATGAAAAGGACAGTAAACTTAACAATTCTCAGTTTCTAAGGATATCTCTGTGTATAGATGAATCCCAAATCTATACATTTAGACCAGACTTCCTTTTTCAACTACAGATGTGTATCTACAGCTACCTACAAGGCATTTCCACCTTTATGTCCTACTATAATCTGAAATTCAATATATATGAAAAATAAAACAAAACTAGACTCATAAGGTTTTCCCAAAAACCTGTTCTCCTTTCCGAGTTTACTATTTTGATCAATGCCACCCAATTTCTCATATTCAAAAACACTTCTAACACTCCCTCATCTCTCAGTAATTCAAGACCTACTAATGATAACTTTAGAGTATGTTTCACATCTCTTCCCTTCTCTGTCCTTACCAGCACCACCCAAATACAAATCTTCATTATCACCAAAGAGAGGTATTGTAATTGCCTCCTACTTGATTTTAGCACCTCCTCTGTTTCCCCTCTGGCTCTTTTCAAAGCATAGCCAGTCTAGAAATCTATTTATACTGAACTCTATTCAAATTTCTCCCAAGGCTCCTTAATTTCCTCCCTTCTAAAATGCAAATGTGTTTACCTGGTATGTCAGAGCTTCCCATATCTGGAAGCACCCAACTTTTGTGATCTTGCCTCACATTGCATCCTACTCCAGACTCTGTCCCAAAACACACAAACTCGTTCAAACACACCCAACACTTTTCTCTCTGTTTTTACTCATGCTATTCCTTCTCCCTAAAATGTAATCCTTTCTTTGCCTACTCAATTTCCACCAGTCTTTTAAAGCTCAATTCAAATGTCACTTTCTCCATGAAGTTTTCCCACTCAAACTCACAAAACATTTTGTTTGCTTCCTTTTGCATGTACCATTTTATCATTGTGTTGTATAATTATTTGTATCTCTTACCTGAAGCACAGGGCTTCAAGACTTTGTGAACTGAAAAGTTAACAGTACTTAACTGTATTTAGCAATACTTAACAAAAATACTTAACTGAAAAGTTTTAATGGAATACCATTACTATTCTATTTTTGGTTTGCTTTTTTTTTTTTTTTTTTACAATCTCTAGAGTATAACCATCACTACTGTTTTTATGTTCTTTTTTCCATGGAATAACTATTGTACATTATTTTTCACCTCACACATTAAGTCTGCATTTTCTCAAATGAATTTTGTCTCATTTCTTTGCAATATTTTTAACTTCTCTCTGACCTCACATAATTTTTATCTTTTATCTTTTATTGATACCTTTAGGCCACCCAAGTCATTTTTACTTGTTAAGCTCATGCTTCCCCTTAAATTCAAGTGAATGCTAATTAAAACTAACTACTCTAACATCTGCCACAGACCCCTTCTCACCTAGATATACATTTATAGACTTTAGCCGACAGTCCATTCAGAAGGCAGTGTTCACATCACAGATAATGAGCCAAGTTCTTCCAGTGGGATTCAATTATATACTTTGGGAAACTGCATTAACTCTTTGAAGTCACCAGGATAAATCTGGTCAATTACTATTTTAGTGGAATAAATGCAACTTTTAGCAGCACATTCTGAAGTAAAAAAAAAAAAATCTCATGAAGACTAAGTAGGATCTTTAGTAATTTAGGATACCTAGCTAGGTTTACCTTTATGTTCCACATTGATGGTTTAGGGATTCTGACTCTTTTCCTTGATCCACGAGACTTGGGTACATTTAGCTAAGTTATTTAAAATCTCAGCTTAATTTAATTTTTTGCAAAGGCAAAAAATCTTTTTGAAAGAGAAAAGATTTTATTTTGTCAAACACACCTATGACAGAACTATAAAATTTTGAAATTAAAGAAACAGTACCATAATTAATATCTGCTTCTCTAAATTCCATACAGATAGACCAATGATGCTGGACTTGAAAACAGAAAGAAGTAAGTTTGCATCCTGCCTCAGACACTTGCTAACTGTGTGACATTCAACAAGTCATTAAACCTGTATTGGCTTCAGTTTTTGCATCTGTAAAAAGGGATGCTAATAGTAATCTGGAGAATTTATGTATAAAAGTGCTTTGCAAATCTTAAAGTGTCATATATGAGCTATAATTACTATCATTATTTTTATTATTATCATCATCATTCAAAATAGCGTTATCAAAATTATCCATACAATGGTGCCCCACAGAAAATATAAAATATGTGCAGAATTTAATAAAAAAAAGAAGAAAGTATCCTAGAATCCATCCAAGATGACTGAAGTATTAAAAAAAACAAACAAACAAACAAACAAACAAAAAAACCCGGAAATCTAAGAACTCAAGGACACCAACTACTAGAGCAAAAACTTCCTAGTAGACAAAAACTTCTGGGAAAACTGAAAAGCAGACTAGCAAAAATTAGATGAACATTACACATCATAAACTTTAATACATTCCAAATGGGTATATTAACCTATATATGAGAGGACATATTATAAACAAATTAGGAGAAGGGAAGGAGATACCTTTCACAGCTATGTAGGGAAAGGAGCCTTGAATAAACAAAGCAAAGAGATAATAAATGAACAATTTTGATTATATACAATTAAAAGTTTTGACAGATACAGTTAGGAAGGCAACAAAAGAGAAAAATTTTATAACAAATTTATCTGATAAAGATAAAAATATATGTATGGAATTGAAACAAAAAAGAAAAATCAGTCTCCAACAGAGATTGTAAAATACGAACAAGCAAGCAGTCCTCAGAAAAAGAAATACACAATATTAACAAATCAAAATATACTCCAAATTAGTAACAATTAGAGAGATGCAACACTGAGGTTCTATTTTATTCTCATTAGATTGCAGAAATGATAAACAGGAAAATTCCAATTGTTGGTAGAGCTACTGGAAGTCAGCCACACTAATATCCTATCTGTGGAGTTACAAATTGTAGCCAAAATTTAAAAAAATTGGAACTATCCTATGATTGCTTCAAATTTTATGACAATCTTCTAATTGACTGACTTGTTATTGTCATGTCAGTGGTCTTGCATTATAGGTTTACCATAGACTCCTCATTGGCTATAATTTTTTCTGAATTGTCTTGCCTTATTAAAATATAAGCTTCTTGAGAATAGGGACTATCTTGATTTTTGCATTTCTATCCCAGGATTTAGCACAATGTTCTAGTACATAATAAACACTCACATTTTTCATTCTATCATACCATTTAAGTTAGCAATACCACAACTAGACACATATTGCAAAGTGAAAGATAAGACATTGAAGAAAAAATATGTAGAAACACATTTATAACTGCACCTTTTATAGTAGTAAAGAAACAAAAGGGGTACCAATCAGAGAATGGCTAAACAAATTATGATGCATGAATGTAATAAAATATTATGCTATATGATGAAAGGTACAAATTTGGAGAACATGGGCAGAATTGTATGAACTGAACCTGAATGAAATGACTACAACTAGGGGAATAATCTATACAATGACTACAACAATGTAAAAAGAAATAACATTGGAAGAAATAAAATCTTAGTGATGCAATGACCAATCATGATTTCAAATGGCTGAAAATGAAGCAGACAATCCACTTTTTAGTAAATAGGAAAAAAAAAGAGGTGCAGAATGACATGTATTTTCAGATGCAGCTAATATGTGGATTTTCTTTGACTATGCTTATTACAACATCTCTTTGAGCTGAGGGGGTTATCTGGGGAAAGTTGGAGGGTAGTGATAGTGATATGAAAAAAGTGAAAGAAAAGAGCATCAAGAAATATTAAAAATACATAGAAGAGAGCAGAAGTTCTCCCTGCCTCCTCTCTTCAGTTCCATACCTCCTTTGGAAATAATTCTCCTTAAGCACATTTCTAAATCTCTTACTCAACAAATTCCTATGGTTCCCTATTGCTTCTAGGATAAAAATAAGCACTTGGGCTTTTAAAACCCTTTACACTCAGGTCTCAGTCCATTTTGCCAGCCTCATTATATGCAATTCCCTTTTCTTCATAGGAAAATCCAGGTAAATTGCTTCCCTTTCTCTTCCTCACCTGGCTTTCCATTTTTATACTTCATATTTATACATTGACTATTTATCATGCCTAGAATATACTCCCTTCTCACCTCTACCTCTTAGAATCTTTTCAAGATAGAGCTGAAATATTAATTTATATATAAATTTTGCCCTTATCTCTATTATAGGCACCCTCTTTGTGATCTTATATTGGTTGTGTTTTGTATATATTTATGGAGGTAGTTGATAGCTCAAAGACCTAATTTCAAATTTATCCTCAAGACACCAGCTCTGTTTCCCTGAAAAAGTCACTTTATTCTGTTTGCCTCAGTTTCCTAATCTGTAAAATAAGCTGAAGAAAGAAATGGCAAACTACCCCACTATCTCTGCCATGAAAACCCCAAATGGGGTCACAGAACATGAGCTTACTCAGTAGACATTTAATTTTTTATTTATATTCCCAGTGCCTGAAAAATAGCAGATGTTTAAGTGATTAATCTAAGATAGAAAAGATTCATCTTCCAAAACCTCCCCAAAAGGTTATTTCCCCATCTCTGGTTAAAACATTTTCTTCTATTTTTATCTCGAAAGTGACTCCTTTTATCTAGCCAAATTCCTTCTATCTATTCAACTAAAGTTTCATATCCTCCAAAAGGAAGTGGAGATGTACACAGTAGGCTTGAATGGACAGAAACATTACTATCAATTGATGAGTCTTTATTAAGTACTATTATGTGCCAGCCATTGGGGATACTAGTATATGGAACAGAACCATCTCTGTCCCAAGAATCTTGCATTTAATGGGAGAGACAAATACATAAATATATGTATGCATATATATATATATATATAATTTATATGGCATTAATATAAAATGAATACACATATGTACATACATACACAGTGTAGTTCAATACAAATTAGTTGCGAAAGGGGTCATTAGCCAACATCTCTTGAAAGGCATCACCACAAAAAAAAATTACTATTCACATAGCAAAATAAAGAGATGATTAATGGATAATGTGTTGTTGTCCATCCAATGTTAAGCCATACTTAAGGGTGCTGTTGGATGGAATATAGAGAAACTCACAGATTGAATTCCATATTTAAAATACTTCTCCAACCATATTATCCTCACTAGAAGATTTCAAAACTCTCATTTTGTATACTCTGTACTAGTTATATCTGTTATTCCTCATCTTTCTCTGATCAATCACTTAGCAATCAAAAAGCATCTACCAGGTACCAGCTACTCTGCAAGAAACTGGGATATGAGAACAAAGAATGGATCATACTCTATTCTTAAGAAGCTTGAATTTTTTTCTCTAAAATAAATCATTATAAATCCTATATATATATAAATCTTATCATCATATGCCCTATTTTTTTCTCCCTCTTTATAACCTTATCTTTATGGTCCTCTTAAAAAACCTTTCCAAATTGCCTTTCACTTTATCTTCTCTGGAATCGTACAGATTATAATAATCTATGGAAGCAAAGAGTGAGAGGATTCTGTTTTCAATTTTATATAAAAACACAGTATTATCACCCTGTTCATCAATGAACATGAATGACACAATAGGATGCTAGATTCTTTGGGAAATTTTTGTGTTAATGATAGTGACATAAAAATTATAACCTCTTAAACTCTCAAATGACCTGTTATCATAAATCTCAAAAATTTAATTCAGACATACTCAGGCCCAAACACAACTTCCATAGTTAAAAGTTTATAAAAAGCAATCACCTACAAAATTAGAAAATAAAACTTACTAATAAAAACAAAACTTGATTATTAAAATAATACAAGATGTATTCTTCATTGTGTCTAAATTTTTAGAATACTTCAGATTAAATAAATCACACATCTAGAGTCAATCAAATTGAAGGGGGAAGAACAGATACACCATTTTGGAAAAAATTTTTCTTGATTTTTTTCCCACCACTTTCATTTTTCTCTTGAAAAATGCACTTTAATTCTGAGTTATTCTAGATCAATAGCAGTTGGTTCACAAATATAAAAAGAGCTATTTTATTTATTTTTTTCCTGAGTTCACATTGGGTGGGTCCTATTCCATGGTGATTCTTCAAATATATCATTCTGGGCATCAGAAATGCTACTCAAAATCATACAGAAGCCTACAGGCTCAGAAGAAAATGGATTTATCTTTTCATAGTATAACTTTGTAATGTTTCATAAATGTAGCATGCCACTAGCAACACCCAGAGTCAGAATACAAGTGGAACTCATTTTCAGTAAACATGATATATAAAAAATCCAGATTAAGGCAGTACATTATGAAGCAATTATATCTTTAAAAAGATCCTTCACTGAATTTTTTTTAATGGTTAATACCTTAGTGTACTTAAAATGTGATATCTACTACAACTCCTAAAATGTAAATACAAGTTGTGAGGAATATAAATTATGTTAAAAGAAGTCCTGCAACAAATACCTAATATACTAATAACTTCAATTAAATTTTGTTAACATAATATCTTTTATGATCATTCCTATAATGAATCTAGAATATTTGACCTTTCATGAAAACTCTAGGGCAAAACTGCTTTTAAAAGACACTATATATGTGTTTAAGCTTAAATGTAATTTCATATTTATAGAAGTATATATGGGCATATATGCACTATATATAGATAGGTGTGTATATACCTACTTACACATTTGTATATATGTATGTGTACACATGACTATGTAAGTATATATGTATGGAGACAGATAAGTATATGTGTGTACACAAATATGTATATTCATATACATATATGAAAAATCTGAAATATGTATCCAATGGTATTGGTGGAGCGATTTCAAACTGGCTTGTGAAAAATGATTGTTAAATTTTCAGCATAAGCATTTACACCTAGAAAACAAGAGATCTCTACAATAATAATGTTATTATTTTACTAATTCATGTGGATTTAAGAAATTGATGAAGAAAGTGTTAACAATGCATATTATACATAAAAATCTATCACATATACTCTTTTTTCCCTCAGAAAGTCCAGTTAAACATTTATCACAGTGTATGTGTGTGGGGGGGCATGTGTAGGGGTTTGGGGGGGGTGTATGTAATATCAAAGACAAGTTTCTCGTTTATAGTTAGTCAATTAGGAATTATTCCAAAAATGAAGCATTTCACTAGGTAGTAAGTTGGGCCTGGAATTTAGATCCTCTCTCTAATACTGTTCCTTGCCGAATCATAATTTCTTCTACAAAATGCTCATGCTAGCTAAATCATACAGGTCTTTTAAGGAAAGCTTGTTTAAAGTTTTAAGTTATATTAATGTGTGTTATTCATTTTTAAGCATTATTTTATTATTTTTAAACATTTCTGAAAATACCCATTCAACTGCATCTGACAAGTATTTATTTAGTACTTACTAATAGGCATATAAATTTTTTAAAGCTTCTTTGCATCAGATGGTTAATCAAACCTTTATCCTCAGCATAAGATAATAAAAATCTCCCACTTGTTACTAAGTAAGATCAATATTCGTTGTTCCCTTGGTCAGTGACTATCATTTCTTAATCAAAGATAACTTGTCACAGCTCTCACAACTAATGTTCAGAACTAAATGATTTATGTTTATTAGAGGCCAAAACTTTTCCACCTTATTCACCCTCATATGCAGGGTAGACCAGTTGTCCTATAAAGGGAACCTCCATCCTAATTTGGAAGATTGGAGTAGAAAGATAAAGCAAAGTAAACCACCACCATTTTTCTCATCTGGGAGTCCCTCACATTGATGAAGTTGCAGGTCTGATCAAAAAAAATAAATGATACTTTATATATTGATATTAACTCATTAGAATATTAAAGCATCAGATTTGTTTTTCTCTTAGAAATAGCAAAGGGAAATTTCAGTCCAACAGATAATATATCCCTCAAATCAAAAAGTACCTGAAACTAGGGATTCAGAATTACAACATTTCCTCAACCAGAAAAATGAAAATGCTGCCATAACAATGCTCACCAGAGCACTCTAATTAAAATTGTGTCAACATTTTGCTTGTAAAACAGATATTTCCGGGGGGGGGGGGGAGGGAATGTATGTGTATGCACATTAACCATTATAGCTGACTGCAGGCATATGTATATATATGACATGCATGATACTTCTTTTCCTTCAAGAAATTTAGTTTAAAAAAATTGATGAAGCCTCAAGCTCATAAACTGACGGAGAAAAACACCTGAAAGGATTTAAAAGAAACTTCAGCCTGGCAAAGCTGATAATAACGTAGAGGCATTTTCATGGCTCATTTAACCCTTTAAAAAGGTGGGGGGAGTGACCATTATTATTCTTATTTCCTAAACTATTAGCACAGAACTAATAAACTCCTAGTCTTGTTGATGCCTGCAAATGCACATTATTAAAATAGATATCAAAATAGCTCTAAAACCAACAAACTCTTTGGTTCTAGAACAGTGGTCTTCAATGAGTATGGGGGAAATGTTGCCCTGACCCCAAAGGGGCTGTGGTATAACCCCAAGGGGTATGCATGAGCATGTGTGTGTATGTGTATGTGTATAATGTGTGTGCATATAAGTATGTGTGTACATATGCATGCATGTATTCAGGCATATATGTGTGTATACACGTGTGTGTTCATGTGTATATGTGTATATATGTGTGGGTAGATATATAGATACAGATACAGATATAGGCAAGAGACCAAACATCTAAAACATCTTTTACCCTTCTTGTGATAGGCAATCATGGGGCCCATCTCCAACAAAATCACACTTATTTGACCTTCTAACACTCTCTGATTTCCCCCCTTGCCTCTGCTATGGGAGTTCCCAGCAACCCTTCTTCTGGCACAGGTGTCAGCCTCTCAGGGGACTTATAACCTAGCAAGAGCCGTGCAGGTGGCTCTGCTCCTACACATTCAGTCTGGCAGATCACTTCACATAGGGCTATGACCAGAACAAAAACCTTTCCTCTTATCCTTTCCTTTGTGTGGAGCACAAGGGATGAGCAGGCAGATGAGCTGAGATTTGTATCGCAGACATCTTTTCATTATCCTCCTCTCCAAACCCACAGCTCTTTCTTGTAAAATTCCCTACTACTTAACTGGTTCCAGGTCACTGGATACCCAGGTGAGCAACTTGTGAGTCTCTCTTCCTTTATCCTTACCCCACAAATCCAATCAATTACCAGAACTTTCTATCTCCAGAAAGTCTCTCAGATAGATCCCCTTCCTTTCACTCACACAGTTCAGAATCTAATTCAGAACTTCATTACCCCTTCCTGCACTCCCAAGAAGAGCCTTTACATTGGTCCCCCTGCCTTTTGACTCTCCCCTTTGCAATCATTCTCCCCACAACTGTCCATGTGATTGTCCTGAAATGCAAATATAATCATGTCATTGGCCTCTGACTCAATAAACTCCAATGGCTTTTGTCTAACTTTAGGGATAAATATTCTTTCAAATTTCTCATCTTTTTCTAATTTCTAATTTCTAATTCTAATAATACAATGTCATATATAATAAGTAAATATGCATATTGATGAAAATGGTTTTGCTGATGGATAGGATGTATGATCAAAAAAAATTTTAAAGATCACTAATATAGGCCATCCACTTATTCAGAGAATGATTTCACACACACACACACACACACACACACTCCAACTATTTTTTTTTTTTTTTGCTGAGGCAATTGGGGTTAAGTGACTTGCCCAGGGTCACACAGCTGTTACGTGTCTGAGACCAGATTTGAACTCAGGTCCTCCTGACTTCAGGGCTGGTGCTCTATCCACTGCGCCGCCTAGCTGCCCTCCAACTATTTTCTCAGCTCCCCATAAAGTATGCAATGCTCATGTATGTAGGGCTATTAAAAAAAACAGCTAAGTTGTTTTACAGGAAGCTAAGGAAACTGAAGCATAATTCATTTTGAGTTCTTCAAATTATAATGTATTCTAGACAATCTTTAAGTATTATTTTAAGCCAGGAGTTTTTAACCTAGGATCTATGAACTTTTTTAAATATGTATTTTGATATTATATTTCAATATAATTGGTTTCCTGAGGAATCCAATGTATTTTATTTTATGCATTTAAAAGCACTATTCTGAGAAGGGTTCATACTTCATAATTCTGTACAAGGTATCCATGAAGGGAAAGCAATATGCATTTATATAATATGCTAGGCACTATACTATATATATTTTTAAAATACTGTCTTATGTGATCCTCACAACTATCCTACAACATAAGAGCTAAAATTATCCCCATTTTATAGAGAAGGAAACTAAGGTAGGCAGAGGTTAATGACTTGACTAGTAAGAGTCAGTCAGTGTCTGAAGCTGAATTTTTCCTGACTCCAGGCCTTACTCTGTTGCTTATCCTATGTGCCATCTAGTTATATCTTTTGTCCCATGGCACAGAAAAGGTAAAGTTTTTCATGGGATAAAAAAAATATAATTGATTGGGCAGAAGCTAGACTTGGGATCAGGAAGATCTGGGATCACATGTTTTATGTGAAAATAGACAAATCAGTAACTCAGACAACTCTCCAAATCCACAACTTTCAGAAAGGTTTCAGTTCATGGAGCCTGTCAGTCAAGAAAAGATTAAGCACTTACTATGTGATAAAGCACTGACTATGTGTCAGACACTGTTATGGGGAGACAAAAAAGTCAAAACCATGATCCTTGCCTTCTAGGAGCATAATTTTGATATCCCCTACTGAAATTAATCAGTATGTGTTCAGTTTATTATGACTTGGGGAGCATATCAGTGATTGCATTAGTGAACTAAACAGAATAAGATTAGTTTTAAATTAATAATGTATGTTAATGCTGTTAGGATAAGTGTTATGATTGGTTAACATACAATGTATCGATACCTATATTTGTTGGCTAGATTCATATTATTAATTAAAAATGTAATAAAAATATAATTGCTGCACTCCCCCCTTAGCCCCAGCCCTCAGCTTATAACATGCTGTAATAACATTCATTTTCTGGTACAACACTCCTCACCTTTATGTATCACTACTATTCACTACTTTGTGAGCTTTGCTTCAAACCTACAATTTCCATGAACCCCTATTGACTGTTGGTTAAATAACTAGAATCTTATGTCTTGTGGAAATTTCTGAAGTGTTGCTGAGAGGGTCTCATGACCTTTGGAAGTCCCTCATTGAGATAACCTGGAGTTGATGATCTGTGGAAGGTCTGCTGATAAAGTGATTATGAGTAATGGATATTTACCTTAGCCAATTCTAAGATTTCCCTATTCTGGAACTGACTAATCAGCAAAATCCTATTTTTAGTGCCAAGTGTGTAAAAGTAGAAAGTGCCCAAGGGGTGAGCACAGTCCTACCTGATCTCTGAGGAGTAGCTGGATCTAATTAATTAGGGACTACTTTTATCTCTAAAAAACTGAATATGCTTGGAGCTCTGTCTTAGCAACTTTTGTTATACATTTTTCTGACCCACCCAATCTTATGGGGAGATGATGCAAAAAATTATCCATACCCAACATATACAATATAAATACAAAGTACTCTCAGGGGGAAGAGAGGTGCAGGGGAAGTGCCCAGGAAAAGCTTCTTGAAGAAAATAAAATTAAAACTGAGTCTTGACAGAAGCCAGGATGGCAGACAGGAGGGGAGGGGAGGGGAGGAGGCTACTAGGGATAAGGGCCATAGTAAAAGGTATAGTGGAGATGGAGATGTGGAAACAAGGAATAGCAAGAAGGTCAGTGTGTCTGGAACATAGAGTTTATAGAAAAGGAATAAGGTGATAGAAGGCTGGAAAGGCGGGAAGGGGCTTAGTTGAGAAGGGATTCAAATGACAGAATTTTAGTTTTGCTCCTGGAGGTAAAAGAAAGTCAACCTAGTTTACTGAATCGAAGAGTGATAGTCAAATGTGCACCTGAAGAAAATCAGTTTGGCAACTGAATGGAAGATGAATGGGAATGCGGAAATACCTGAGACAAGGAGACCAAGCAAAGGTTATTGATAATTCAGGCCTGTGGCAAAAAGGATCCTCAGCAAGCTAGTGCTGTGGGAGGAGAGAACATAAGTGAAAAACGTTATAGAGACAGAAACTAGGTTTAACGATAGATTAGGTCCGTGAGATGAGTTTGAGGAAGGGCTTGAGGATGATACTGAGGCTGTGAGTTTGGTAAATGGAAGAATGATGGATCTCTTGGCTGTAATGGGAAAACAGGGAAGAAAGGAATAAGTTGTTTTAAAC
Organism: Myrmecobius fasciatus; assembly: GCA_023553655.1. Taxonomy (NCBI): domain Eukaryota; kingdom Metazoa; phylum Chordata; class Mammalia; order Dasyuromorphia; family Myrmecobiidae; genus Myrmecobius; species Myrmecobius fasciatus. The sequence goes on along the minus strand of JAJPUD010001527.1, from coordinate 9,514 downwards.
ATGTTGAGTTTGATGAGCCCACTTCCACTCTGAGATCTCTAAAAGGTAATTGGTGATGAGAATCTGAGCAGAGGAGACAGATTAGGGCTGTATATAGAAACCTGAGATTGATTTGCATAGTCGGTAATTGATCCTCATCAATTATGAGATCACTAAAGAAGCTGGTATAGAAAGTGGAAGGATGGAGAACCCAGCATAGACACTTAAAAGCCCCCTCTAGTTAATGGGTATAACTTTGATCCAGCAAGACACAGAAAATTAGTGGTCAGAGAGGAAGGAGGAACAATATTAAAAAAAAAAAAAAAGAAGAAGAAGAAGAGGACAGTATCCAAGAGGAGAAAGTGATCATTAGATTACTACAGATAGGTCAAAAAGGATGAGGAAGACAGAGGAGTGAACACATCATAAGTTTCTTATACTAATCTATGATAAGGTAGACTAAACAAACAAAAAGTTTAGATTTTACCTGGAGCTACACCAAGATGCAGAGTGTTTTATCTGAAAGAACTTTGATTGCAAGTCCATAGTGAAACCCCAGAAAGAGAAAACTTGTGGTTCTACCAAAAAGTGACCCATTAAATAGGACCCCTGAGATACAATTTTTATTTATTATTTATTAAATGTCTATTACATGTCAGGTACTGTGCTATGTGCTGGGGATACAAACAAAAGCAAAACAGACTCTCCCTTCAAGGAGTTTATATTCTAACGGAGAAAACGATAGATACATGATTAGATGGATAGATGCATACATACATACATATATACATATAATAAGCTGAGAAATAACAACTAAAAGTAACCATTATAGGTATTTCTTAATTAGACTTCAGAAATTATAGAAGTTATATTGGGAATTTTTTGATTGTCTCTGAGTCCTTTCTATTTGGGGGGGTGCTGATGATTTATTCTATATTCACCTGAAATTATATCTGACATCTGTTCATGAATGGAGTTGCTGGATTTTTGAGACTTTTTTCATCTAGAGAATAATCATTATTGTCATTCAGTTATTTTCAGTCTTTGTGACCCAATATGGGGTTTTCTTGGCAAAGATGCTAGAATAGTTTTGCTATTTCATTTTCTAGCTTATTTTACAGATAGGGACACCAAGGTAAATAGGATTAAGCAACTTGCCCAGTGTCCCACTAGTATCTGAGGCTGGTTTTGAACTCAGAGAGAAGAGTCTTCCTAAGTCCAGGACTAGTATTCTGGCCACTGTACCACCAAGCTGCTCCATTATAATCATTACTTTATATTATTGTGTCTTTTCAATATCAACTGTATAGATAATTCTAAGAGGTGCTTCAAAAATAAAATAACAAAAAGCAATGAGAATACATTCTAGGTCCATGATAATATTGCCCTAAAATAGTTTTATAATCTCAAATGGACTCATGTAAAAATACAAATATTTGACAAATTACATTGTGCATGATAATTTTCATTCCTAGGAATTTTTAAAAGAAAAAATTTCATCCCCAGGCTTAGTACATAAAGGTCTTTGTGTAGGTGAAAAGGAAAGAAAAGGAAGATTTATGAATAGGAGACATGAAATATATTCTTCCCTCCTCACCCCCCAACCATATTCTAGAGATAATGAAAATCATCCTTGGTCTTAGCACATTTGAGTAAAACATATGAATAATTCATCAGATATATACAACATGCTCAAAATTCCTTCTCAATGGTGCATACCAGCCTCTCCCATCTGACCATTTGTGCACAGCAGGACTACAGAGCAAAACATCCTCACCCTAAGGTGTTCGACTTCATCCTAAGTCCTCCTGTTAAAGGCTAAGGAACTTAAGAGGGATAGGAAGCTCTTAAAATTTAAATTCTTTCATGAAAGATTCCAACAAAGAAGGATAGGACAAAGCAGCTCGAGAGGCCAAAGTGCCTACCCAGGGAATGTCCTGAGGTGCTCCTATTTTTCCCCCAAAAAAGGGATCGCCAAAAGATTCAAAAGAAGGCAGGTAACCAAGGATAGAAGCAGATGAGTTCTAGAAGGGTAATGTAAATGAGAGAGAAAAGCTCAGAAGGAGCAGAGACCCAGGAGAAAAAAAAATGAACATAAGGAAAGTGGTAGGTCAGCATATGGTGTAATCTTAACAGGTCACAAAATTTCAGAAGTGAAATGCACCTGACCATCTATCTGAAAAGAGAATCATTTATAACTTCTTTCTAAAATCTGCATTCTCACAGAATTTCAGAATTGTAAGGAAGCATAGAAGCCATCGAGACCAAAACATATTTGAACAAGAATGCTCTCTTGCTCGCTCGCTCTCTCTCTCTGATATGTGTGTGTGTGTGTATGTGTGTAATCTCAAAGAGAGCATTCTTCACACACACACACACACACACACATGTATGATCTAAGGAGTATTTTTTTTTTTTACTTTTGCCTAAAGTCTAATTCTAGCCATGATTTCTGGTTCTGTTCACTGGAATTAAGGGAAAAAAAGTTAACCCCTTTCCCCCCACATGATAGCCCTTCAAATATTGTAGTTGAGATCTTGTTCACCCTGTTTTTCTTTTTTTCTGGGTTAAATATAACCAGGTCTTTCAGTAAATTCTCATGCAGCATGATCTTGAGGTCTTTCACCATCAGGATGACCCTCCTCTGAATATACTCCACTTTATCGACATTCTTCTTAAGAGGTCGTGCCCAGATCTAAACATTGTTCTGGAGGTACTGATGAGAAAAGGGCCCAATGGAACTATAACCTCCCATTTCCTAGATGCTATTCCTCTTTCAGCACTGCTTAGCTATGGGGGGATCCACATCATAATGTTGATTCATGCTGAGCTTGTTTGTGTCTACTAAAACGATTATATCTTTATCCAGAGGAACTGCTATTTATCCATATATCCCCCATTCATATTTGTGAGGCTTTTTTTTTAAAACTCAAATGTAAAAATTCAAGTTTATACCTATTAAATTTCTCCTTATTAGATTTGGATCAAAACTGTATCCTGTCAAGATCTTTAATGAAATTATTTCTCTACCCCTCCTAGCTTTGTAGTACTTGCAAATTTGGCAATTAATACTGCCTTTAGGTAAGTAGTTTTTAGCTATTCCTCCTAGCTTTGCAACATCTGCAATTCTGGAAATAAGGCATTTAGATAAGTTATTGATAAAAAATATGAACTATTATAGGACTAAGCAGAAATCCCTGGGGCATTCTATTAAATACCTCCCTCCAAGCTGATAGTGCACCATTAATGACAGAGAGAAAACTGAACTACCCCTCTTTAATTTTTCTTTCCATTTCTTTATCAAATAATGACCTTCAGATTAGAAAAGGTAAAATAAATATGGTTGATAGCCAAGAAAATGATAAAATAGCAGATAACTATTTTGAAGGAATTAAAGTTTCCCAACACAGAAAGAACATGAGGACATAATTCTGGAATTGTGGTCAGTAATCTGAAGAATTTAAAAAATGGAGAAATGTTAGTTACAAAACTAGAAATGAATAAATGATTTTCAAAAAAGAAAAATTTGCATTCCAGAAACTACATAAATGCCAGTGAAAATAGTCTAGAATAGATTATACAATAGACAAATTGTATACATTTAGAAAGAGAAATCATTAGGAAGAAGGTTACTCAGAACAAGGGGGAATAATATGGCTGGGGTCAGAGGAGCAGGGTCCACATCCCAAAACTGTCAATTACCTGTGTGAACTTGGTCAAGTCACTTACATTCTCTGTGCCTCAGTTTCCTCATCTATAAAACATTAGGATTAAATTAAATGATCTTTTGAGATCTCAATTCTGAATGATTTGATAATTTATGAAAATCTAGTTTTCCTTTTTTCAAAAATTAGAATAGCTAATTTATCATTTATCATAGGTAAAATATATCTGGATTTTAATTAGACATCTGGCAAAGTCCCTCATGATATCCTTGTGGACAAAATAGAAAAATGGGGTCTGCATGAGAATAAAATTAATTGGATTCATCTTCAGCTGAATGAATATTGATAAATGGATCAGCATAAACCTGGAGGGGCATTTCTAATGGCATTGCTCTGTCCTTGATCCTACTGTCACCATTCTTTAAAGTCATGACTTGAAAATAAAGATGGCATACATATCAATTTTATGGATGATATAAAGCAGAAAGGGATAGCTAGCTAATATATTGTATGACAGAATCAGAATTCAAGATCTCGACAGGTATGGACAATGAGCTAAAGCAAATAGGAAAATATAACAGGAGTAGATAATATACAGTCCTATATATTTGGGTTCAAAAAATCAACTGCAAAATGAGTTTTTAATAAGTCAAAAATACTATATGGTTGCCCAAAAAGTATATTCAACCCTAAGCTGGATCAACAGAAAAAAAACCAGAATCAATCTTTTTTTGGGGGGGAAACAATGCAATCAGGGTTTAAGTGGCTTGCTCAGGGTCACACAGCTAGTAAATATCACGTGAATGCCTTAGTATTTAGAATAGGATAGGACATCATCTAGTCTAACTTTCTCATTTTATAAATGAGGAAACTGAGAACCTGGAGTAGCAAGAAGCTAAGCAGAAAATCAAATATAAATCAGATTCCAAAGGACTTTTTTCACTACAAAATGTTGGGTGGTGATAATATAAATTACACAGCATTATATGTTTTACTACACTGGATTTTAAATCAACATAAGCAAGAATTTCCTAAGTCTAAAAGTGGAGTCATCTGGAAAAGTAGGGAGCTCTCCATTAATAGACATGTTTAAATAGAAGTTGAACGATATCTCTACCAGAAGTATTATACCACTTTTTGGAGAGAATCACTGCGTCATGAAGGTGCAAAGGGAAAGGAAGAATTAGAATCGATTACCGACCTGTAAAAGATACTCCCCTTCAGGGATGGATGTGCTAGTCAGTGTTTAATAGCTGGCTTTCAAAAAATATATGCACAATCGACTTTTTAAGATTAATCTGCATTAGAGTTTCTACTGGGCCTATATCCCAAAGAGATCTTAGGGGAGGGAAAGGGACCCACATGTGCAAGAATGTTCGTGGCAGCCCTTTTTGTAGTGGCTAGAAACTGGAAACTGAAGGGATGCCCATCAATTGGAGAGTGGCTGAATAAATTATGGTATATGAATGTCATGGAATATTATTGTTCTGTAAGAAACGACCAGCAGGATGATTTCAGAGAGGACTGGAGAGACTTGCATGAACTGATGCTGAGTGAAACGAGCAGAACCAAGAGATCATTATACACGGCAACAACAATATTACATGATGATCAATTCTGATGGACATGGCTCTCTGCAACAATGAAATGTTTCAAACCAGTTCCAATTGTTCACTGAAGAAAGCCATACACACCCAGAGAGAGGGAAATGAAATATGGACCACAACATAACATCTTCATGCTCTCTATTGATGTTTGCTTGCATTGTGTTTCCTTTCTCTGATTTTTTTTCTTGTAGATACGATTTTTCTGGCACAACAATAATAAGTGTGGAAATATGTATACATATATTCGATTTGTCAAGTATTTTAACATAATTAACATGTAGTAGATTTCCTGCCATCTAGGGGAGGGGTGGGGACTAGGGGGAAAATTTTGTAACAGAAAGCTTTGTAAGGGTCAGTGTTGAAGAATTACCCATACATGTTTTGCAAATTAAAAGCTTTAATAAAGAAAAAAAAAGATTAATCTGCATTACTGACAATTTATATATCACTTTCTAAAGTCTAGACAATTGACAAAATAATAAATCAAGGTCTGATTTATAACATTTGCTGATTTCTGAGATGCAAATGTTCACAATGAAAATTTCACTATCAGATCTCAAGCGAAAGTACAAGGTGGCTCCAGCATACCCTTAATTTTTTGGCAAGCATATCAGTGTGTAGTTCTTTCTGTACTACCAGAATGGAACTGAAAGATGCAGAGAATAAAAGCGGAACTTTTAAAAATTCTATTTGGTTCTGTATTATTCTGAATAAAAAACCATAGAGATTACAGGATCCTATGTGATCTCCTTGGCTATTGCTTTAACATAAAGTAGCTCAAGAAAGACAGTAAAAATTTTATACTTATTAGCATGTGTGTGTGATTTTTGCTGGCACAGTGGATAGAAGTGCTCGTTGGCACAGGATAGACAAAATGTTAGGCCTGTGGTCAGGAAGAGCTGAATTCAAATCTTGCCTCAGAAACTTATTAGCTATGATGGCCTTAGGCAAGTCGTTTAACTCAGTTTCTTCATTTTTAAAATGAGCTGGAAAAATAGATAGCAAAACAGTCTAGTATCTTTGCCAAGGAACAGGGTCATGAAGAGTCAGACATAAGTGAAATGAGGCCTGAGTTCAAATTAGGCATGAGGCAATTATTAGTTGTGTGTTCTCTCTCTCTCTCTCTGTGTCTCTCTCTCTGTCTCTCTCTTTTGCTGAGGTAATAGGGGTTAAGTAACTTGCCCAGGGTCACAGAGGAATCATTAAGTATCTGAGAGCAGATTTGAACTCAGGTCCTCTTGCCTTCAGAGCTAGTGCTCTATCCAATGAACCATCTAGCTGCCCCAGTTTTCTCATCTTTAAAATGGGGATATTAATAGAAACTACCTCACTGGGTTAGAAGGATAAACGGAGATAATAGTTATAAAAAATGTTTAGCACTGTGCCTGGAATATAGTAGGCACTTAGTAAATACTTGTTTTCTTCCTTCTAGTGAAATACTGAGTTATTCAGGTATTCTCAGTTTTCTCTCCGATTTCATAGCCACAGCTGATATACTATCTAGATCATACCTAGATAGAACTAATTTTGTACAATATTAAAGTGTTTTGTTTTCTTGCTGCTGTGCTTTTTATACAAATGCAACTACAACCTCTAAAGATAGGGCACATTACTAGCACATTTAAAAAAAACAATTATAAGTGACTATTTCTCCCTAAAATTATTCAAGAAGAGTCATGGATATAAAATAGCTATTGCTTGTAGTTGATTCCTCCACTATAGGTATTGTTGAAAATATAGCCATAGGCACTAATAAATTGTTGGTGGAATTGTGAACTGATCCAACCATTCCAGAGAGCAATTTGGAATTATATCCAAAGGACTATAAAACTGTGCATACCTTTTGGTCCAGCAGTGTTTCTACTGGGCCTATATCCCAAAGAGATCTTAAAAGAGGGAAAGGGACCACATGTGCAAAAATGTTTGTGGCAGCCCTTTTTGTAGTGGCAAGAAACTGGAAATTGAAAGGATGCCCATCAATTGGAGAGTGGCTGAATAAGCTATGGTATATAAATGTTATAGAACATTATTGTTCTGTAAGAAACAATCAACAGAATGATTTCAGAGAGGCCTGGAGAGACTTACATGAATTGATGCTGAGTGAAATTAGGAAAACCAGGAGATCATTGCACATGGCAACAGCAAAATTATAGGATGACCAAGTCTGATGGATAGGGCTCTTTTCAACAGCAAAATGATTCAGGCCAGTTCTAATTAACTTGTGATTGAGAGAGCCATCTACACCCAGAGAGAGGACTGGGGACTGAAAATGGATCATAACATAGTATTTTCATCTTTTTGTTGTTGTTTGCTTGCTTTTCGTTTTCTTTCTCATTTTTTCTTCTTTTTGATCTGATTTTTTCTGGTGCAGCATAATTGTGGAAATATACATAGAAGAACCACACATGTTTAACCTACATTGGACTAGTTGCTGTCAAAAGGAGAGGGTGAGGGAAAGGACAGAAAAAAAAAATTGGAATGCAAAGTTTTGCAAAGGTGAATGTAAAAATTATCTTTGCATGTATTTTGAAAATAAAAGGCTATTATTAAAAAGTTTTCAAAAGAAAGTATACTCACATCAAGAACATTTATAACTTCTCTTGGCCTAACAAGTATGATCTCAGATCTTGGAAAACAATTGAAATACTTGACCCTAGGGTGGAGAAATTACTCTGAAAAGTAATCATCATCACCTGACTTGAGTGGAGCATGTCATTTACTTTATGTTTGTGATCTATTTCCCAAAGACTATATTCAAGCCACAAATATCCACAAGGGAGGAGTTTTCTTAATTCTAACATAAATATAGATCTCTAAAAAGTAAACTCTTAACAATGACCACCATATTACCAAGAAGTGGGGCATACTTGGGCCTGGGAGAACTAAGTAGGAAAAGCCACCTACATACAGACTACTAGCTATTCTATTTCTCCATTTAACCCATCTACCAAGATGACCAGGTGTGTGGCCACTAAGCATGCTACAGTTTCTTGGAGCCACAGGTGAGATTTGTGTGCCAGGTAGACATCAAAGTTGGATAAGCAGGCTTGAAAAGTGCACAGCAAGCCATCATCTGTGGAGTTAGTCCTCTCTGAACATCCCATACACTCCCATAACCTACTACTCTTATTATCTTTATTAAAGCTTTTTATTTACAACTCTTTAATTTCACTTCAAGCTACCTTCAAAGACAATCTAAACCAGAAGCACCAAGCAGGTGGCCCACAACGCACCTGAGTGAGAACTAAATTAAAATGTAATCAAGAACCTTTAACAAAACAAAAATAAAATGAAACGATGTTACAATTTAAAACAAAATCACTATAAGACCTCCAAGAATCTTTTATTTAATAGTCCCTAATTCTGAGTGCAATATCATTGGTCTAAACCGTGGGTGCTTAACTTTTTTTTGCTTCATGGACCCTTTTGGCAGGATTCCTTCTCAAAATAACACTGCATAAAATAAAATATTGGAGATTACAAAGGAAAGCAATTATATCAAAATGCACTTATAAAATATTTTTTAACAGACTTCAAGTTAAGAGCACATGGTCTAAATATATACTTTTAAAAGTATCCACATGGTGCCAAAATGGCCTAGAATCATAGTTTTGGGGTTGGAAGGAGACAGATATCATTTTGTCAAGTCCCCTCATTTTATAGTTTAGGAAATTAAGTCCATAGAGGTTAAATGGCTTGGCCAAAGTAAGACATGGAGTAATAGAGCACTTGTAGACCTGCCTCCCAGGTCTGGCACCAAACTAGCATTCCTTTCATTACATTATGTTGCTTACCATCTTAGAATTTAGTGCTAAGGGACCTTAGATATCATCTGATCCAAATCTTCAGCTTAATAAAAGAAGAAGCTGATTCCCAAAGAGATCAAATGACTTGCTCAACATCATACAGAAAGAGATTAGATTTGAAACCAGGACTTTAGGTTGCAGCAATCTTTCTACTACAATATGCTGCCTACTTCTTCTCAGAATTATTTCAATAGGAAAGGGAGGAACAGTGAACAAGGTATTTGGCATTTATAAACTAAATAATTGATATATCATTTTTTATTTTTCAGATTATCATTCTGCTACTTATAGGCATAGCCTAAATGTTCAGTGAAAAATAATCCAATTAGGTGACTAGATTGTAAAAACATTACAGTGCTTTATAAACTTCCTAATTGTAATTCAAGAGTTTGGCTATTTGTCTACAAATCTATATACTTCTTAGAATATTCATTCATGGCATCTGGGATTGGGGGGG
>JAJPUD010001526.1:388477-415017 GCA_023553655.1 Myrmecobius fasciatus | reverse complement strand
GGAAGGAAGGAAGGAAGGAAGGAAGGAAGGAAGGAAGGAAGGAAGGAAGGAAGGAAGGAAGGAAGGAAATGGTACCTTGCATTCAGATAACCTATAAAAGAATCAGCAGCTGGCTTTCCAAAGGGAAGAAAAGCGGTAAATATTATTCTAAAGAAAGGTACTTTTTTCTTGATACTTCACAAATAATTATGGGAAGAAAGGCACTAACCAGATTAATTTAATGCATTAAGCAGTTGTATGATGCGTCATTAATCTTTACCATATATGGCCACATATATGGCAAAGTTTATCCCTGATCAATATTTTCAAAAAACATGATTAAAGTTCTGTTTATTTTATTTTATTTATTTTGCTTAGGCAATTGGGGAGTTAAGTGACTTGCCCAAGGTCACACAGCTAGGAAGAATTAAGTGTTTGAGGCTACATTTGAACTCAGATCCTCCGGACTTCAGGGCTGGTGGTCTTTCCACTGTGCCACCTAGTTGCCCCTAAAGTTATGGCTAAAACAGGATCATGTATTATGATAAATTGAGAAATGGTCAGCTCTTTGAAGAATTGAACATAAATTTCTTCCTTGTGTTCCCATCTCCAACCTTCCCTTTGGGGAGACCTTTTAAAATGCAATAGAATAAAATAAAATAAAACAAAAATAGTTTCTATTTCTTCTCCTCATTGTATTAAGTGTATATAACTAGTAATGAAAATCATCCACTAATCTGGTTGGTAATGTTAGTAACAGCTACAGAGTGAGCTAAGATATTCTCTCAATTTTTGTTCCTTTAACACAAAATTGGAAAGTTATTCAAACATGCAGTGATACAATTTGTAAGACAGGAGAAATATTAGGAAAGTTCTATCTCCCTGAAATAGTAAATCAATGGAAAAAGGGACTAGTCCTCTCTGAGTTGCCCTCTGAATGAATACATGAATAAATGCACAAATATAATTGTTCTAACTACCAACAATTCACTTTTTTCTTTTCTTTATATTTAAGTATTTTTTCCTGAGTGTTTTATTGCTATAAATTACTTCTATAAATTGTTAACAAGATGGGAGATGTTGACTGAAGGCTGGCACAGGGCATCACCAGTACAATAAAGATCTTGTTCAAATTAGCAGAACAATGGGATATTTAATTAAGGGGGGGAGAGGGAGTTGGGTCGGGGACCTAGGAGTTTTAGAGAAAAACTGCTTTCAGTTATTGTGTATCCTAAGATAACAAGAGAGCTGAAATAATAGCATTTCATGTACATTATCTCTTTCAATTCTGAGAGCTGTAAGTTGTTTTCCAAGTGGTATATACCACTGGATTTAGAATCTGAAGACCTAGTTTCAAGTTTCTATTCTGTTAATTTACTGTTTTTATGAACATGGTTGGTTATCTAGCATCTCTGAGGCCTTACTTGTATATTCTATAAAATATATTAAATCTGCAGAAAGAGATACATTTTTGGATATGGGAATATATTTTGCTTGACTATGCATCTTTGTTAGAAAAGTTGTTCCTTTTCTTTTCTTTCTTTCTCCCCCCCCCCCCTTTTCCAGTGTGGGGAGATGGCAGGGAGAGAAATTAAACACTGAAAAAAAATTTTTTTAAATAAGATGTTCCAGGCACCATTATGCTAAGCGTATATTTAAGTAATGAAGAGTGAAAGGGGATCTTGCAGAATGAGAGTATTTGAACTGAGTGCTAATGAAAGACAGGAATCAGTAGGTGAAGGTAAGGGGGAAAAGCATTCCATGCACAGGGGATGGACAGTAAAAAACAAAAACAAAAACAAAAACATGGAGTCAGTAGAGGGAATGTTGTGAGCAAGGCTGGTCACTAAATTACATAGTAAATGATTCAAATTTAAGAAGACTGGAAAGGTTGGAAGGGACCAGGTTGTGAAGGGCTTTAAATGCCAAGTAAAGCATTTTATATTGAGTCCTATGTGTGAAATGGAACCACTAAAAAGGGCCTGAGTGATACAGTCAAACATGCTTTGGGAAAAATCACTTTGACAGTTAATAAAAGATGGAATGGAATGGGGCTAAAAACAAGGCAGGAAAACATCAAGAAAACTAATAGGATAAATAGTTCAAACATAGCCTGGATGTAGATCAGAGGTAGGGAACCTTCAGCGCATAGACAATCATTTGCTAAGGCAACTGCAGGCAATGCTGATAGGTACAAACAATCTTCCACTGCTTGAATTCTATAAGTTGAACAATTTATAAGGCTTGTGAAAGACAGTATAAATATCCAAATGGCCCTTGGCAGGAGAAAGGTTCCCCAGCCCTGTTCCAGATGATGGCTCTGTGAGTGGAAAGAAAAGGGACTCATGAGAGATGCTGTGAAGATAAAAGGGATTAGAACTGGCAACTGGATTTGTGAAGGGAGTGTGAACGAGAAATCAAGGATAACATTAAGGTTGTAAGCCTTGGTAATTGAGACAATAGTAGTGCCCTCAATAGAAGAGGAATTCTGTTTTAAATTTATTGACTGATATAACTACAGGTTATTCAATTCAATAAATTTAAAAGGATGCAGTTCAGGAAAAGTTAAGGCTGGATATACAGATCCTGGGAATCATCTGAATACAGATAACTGATCTTATGGGAACTGATAAAATCACCAAATGAGACAATATGAAGGGCCTTAGCCCAGAGCCTTGATTCTTGGTTACTGAGTGTGACCATGATGAAGATCCAGCAAAGAAAATTAAGAAGGTGATATTAGATCCAAGGAGTAGAACCTAGAGAAAGCACTGCCACAAAACTATCTGGAGCATTTAGGAGAAGAGGGTTTTTCTGGCAAATTAAAAAAGCTAACTCTGGCTGCAAAGATTTAATATGGTTCTGAGTGAGCATATCATCAATGAAAGGGAGGTTCAGTTAAAAGAAGAAAAACAAAAGGTTTTGTTCAAACTCCCTGTAAAGTAAGTTACATTCTCTAGAAATGTCAGGAGTCTGAAACTGACTGTGTTAGACACTTCCATAATAGCAATATATTTGCCGGAGGAAAATAAATTTGGGATAGACATGCTTCTTTTGGAAGGGAGAACACAGACTCAAATTCAAGCTTAAAAAAAAAAAAAAAAAAAAAGTGCTGGGAAGCCTAAAATATAGGCACCTTTCCATACTTCATGATAACGTCTTGAATTAAACTTTAAGCCAATATAGAACATTATGTATAAGAGCAGGTAGTTCCTTTAAGAATCATACCAAACACTGCCTCCACTATTCAAGAAAATGGCTATAAAATATTTTTCTTGTAAAAAATTAAAAAGTAGTACCTATTTGAACATACTCATTTCAGAGTTAATATTAAGCCCAAGTTACTAAGTAGCAAAGATTTTCTAACATCAAGAGAACGTATATACTATATTTGTTTTCTATTAATTTTTTCCTAAAATATGTAATATTCACGCTTCTATCTATCATCTCTTTTAAAAATAGGTAAAACATGAACGGATCCAACCATTCTGGAGAGCAATTTGGAGCTATGCTCAAAAAGTTATCAAACTATGCATACCCTTTGACCCAGCAGTGTTTCTACTGGGCCTATATCCCAAAGAGATTTTTAAGGAGGGAAAGGGCCCCACATGTGCAAGAATGTTTGTGGCAGCCCTTTTTATAGTGGCTAGAAACTGGAAACTGAAGGGATGCCCATCAATTGGAGAGTGGCTGAATAAATTATGGTATATGAATGTTATGGAATATTATTGCTCTGTAAGAAAAGACCAGTAGGATGTTTTCAGAGAGGCCTGGAGAGACTTGCATGAACTGATGCTGAGTGAAACGAGCAGAACCAGGAGATCATTATACACAGCAACAACAATATTACATGATGATCAATTCTGATGGACATGGCTCTCTGCAACAAAGAATTGTCTCAAACCAGTTCCAATTGTTCACTGAAGAAGACCATATACACCCAGAGAGAGGGATATGAAATATGGACGACAACATAACATTTTCATGCTCTCTATTGAGGTTTGCTTGCATTGTGTTTCCTTTCTCTGATTTTCTTTTTTTTCTTGTAGATAGAATTTTTCTTGCACAACTTGTCAAGTATTTCAACATTATTAACATGTAGTGGACTTCCTGCCATCTAGGGGAGGGAAGGGGACTGGGGATAAAATTTGTAATGGAAAGCTTTGTAAAGATCAATGCTGGGGAACTACCCATACATATGTTATGCAAATAAAAAGCTTTAATAAAAAAAAATTAAAAAAAAAAAAGAAAAATAGGTAAAACATTTAAAATCTTCAAAAAAGTATTCAGTAAAATAAAAAAAGGTATATGAAAGTCATCTATTCCAAATAAAGATATATTTGTATTTTTAAAGTCATAAAAATATGATAATATTAAAAGAACTCTATTCTCTTGAATATATGACATTTAAAATTTCTAGGTCTAAAATGGTGTATCTTCACAGAGTCAAAATTAAGGGGGAAAACTGCTTATATATGTTGGAAATAAACCTACTGCAGAATTTTGTAGGAGACATAAGTCTAATTTGAGGGAAATTGACTTTTTTAATAATTCTCAAACATCTTTGAAGATACAGCATAGCCTTAAAGCTCAAAAATCAACCATAAAAACAACAACAACAACAACAACAACAACAACTACTAAAACAAACCAACTACAAAAAAAGTGGATTAAAAGTTACTTCAAGCTAAGCAGGAACTTGCCAAGATGCAAACTGGAGTGAAACATATACTTGTACATGTTACATGCTCTTTAAAAAGAAGGGGGTGAGCATGGAAACTCTGACAGACATAACTACAGCAGTATTAATAGATCCCTGGATAATTAAGCTTCTTACAAGAAAACTAAGTGAACAGTAGCCCTTTGACCTTTTATTTAACTATGTAATGTCAAGGAAATGACTGGAAGAAAATGTTAAGAATAAGAATTTTATCAAGTAAACAAAAATTTAAATCATCCAGGAAAGCAAAAAACATAAAAATATTTAAATATTTAGTGCTAGTTGCAAGAACTTGAACTCAGATCTTCTTCCAACTCTTTCTACTACATCATGTCCCAGTCAATCAAAACTTACAATGTTTATGGGGAGAGACCAGATATAGATGTGCTTGCCAGTTTAACAGTACATTACACCATTAATTATATTCCAAAATACACAGTGCATACTTTAAGTTCAGAGACGAACATGGGATAGGGAAGACTGTGAAAACATGTTGTAAGAGAGGGAAGGCAAATGGTTCCTAAAAAATAGGGGGGGTTGTTTCCTCTTATTTTTAAAATGCCTAATATGATCCTTAGATTCTTTCTTTTTCTTGATTGAATCTCTGATCACTGATTCCTGATCACTGATTATTAGGTCAATCATGCATTGAAAACCACAACAGTAAAAGCCACTCTGGAAATTTGGCTAAGACTAACTGAAATGTCAAGCTAAATTCATCAGATATTATCAATATCTTAGGGATCTATGAACAACAAATTTTTTGCCTCTAGAGGACTCAGAGAGGGAAAAAAAATGTTACAAATGAAATTTGACGGACAGTACCTAGCTTTAGGAAGATTCTGCTTTCATCATCAAGAATTTCAAAATTAAAAAAGGGTAACACTTTGCCTTCAAACAAGGTGAATCAGCATATACAAAAGGGGGTTGACTCCCTACCAACCAGCCCCATGTGCTTTTTCCATTTTGGTGGAGAGACAGTGGTTCAACCACAACTTATTCTTAAATCTAGAGCTCAGATTCTTAAACTGTGGTTCACATTCCCATATGGGGTCTTGTAAACTGAATGTGGAGATTGTGAAGTTATGACTTGTTATCAATAAATGTATATGACCCAAGGTCATATAAAAATTTCTCGGGTAAAATGTGGTTGCAAGTAGAAAAAGTTTAAGAAGCCCTAGTCTAGAGGACTATAAAGCTCCATGGAAGAAAAGTTATCTTAGCTGCTTGATCAGCTTATGTGTTAGTTAAGTTTCATTTTCTGTCAAATAAAATTAAACTTCTCCTACAGTCAAAGTATTGCTAACTTGTAGACTTCTATGAGAACTGAGGATCTTTTAAAAATGTTTCTCTACAGAGACCTAGACATGATATTCTTAGAATAAACCCTAATTAGGGACGTGAATAGTGAATATGATTCTGAGAAGCCTTCCCAAGGCTGAACTTAGTCTGTGTGAAACCACAGCTTCAGTTTCCTAACTATATATATATAACAATGTATAGCTTATCTACAAAAAGTGATACAAGTACTAGTTCTACCAGAACTCCTCTTTTTTTGGAAAAGAAAACATACATCTAGATATAATGTTCTTCAACACTGATACTCACTTAGTAAAGATACAAATATTCATAAAAATTCTTGTGGAAAAACTTCTATCTAAATGAAAACTATGCAAATCTCAGTAAACATAGGAAATCTGTTTTTCAGCTTTATTTTGGTTTTGTTGTCTTTTACACATGCACAGATGTTATAATTTTTTGTTTAATCCCCAAAGGAATCAAATGCCATTGAAAAGTCACCAACTTTGATGGAGAGAGGCTAGAAAATAAAGTCATGGAAAACTCCCTTTGGCACTTTGAGTCAGCCTGTAGTTTGTACTATATTAATTTGTACCTGTTTATATGTTCCTTTGCAAATGTTCTTAATTCTTTTTCATTTATATTTTCCTTGTGTCTCCAAATAAATTATAGGTTATGAGGCTTACTACTACATTTTTTATTTCTAGTGAATCATCCCCAACATGGCCTATCATAATTGGCATTCAAAAATATTTCTGGCTGACAAGTAAAATGAACAATATTTGGTAGAATATAAAATGTATTTGTATATTGTGCTGAGACAAGTCTTGAAATAGGTACATGATTTTTAAAAATCTGCTTCTCAAAAAGATACTTTCCCTGCTGCATGTGTGACACTTATACCCTAAAGCAATCCAGAATAATTCAATTCTCTTTTTCCCCAAGGTTGCTATCTTCATATCTCTGAAGAGACAACATCCCTTCAAACAGTAAGATATAAGACTAGCCTAGTTCAACTAAGGTGGTGCATCCAAAGGAGATACTAAAAAGCTTCAAGAAAAACAAAATGCAAAGCATAAAAAGTTTTTTTTTTAAATAAGCAGTGCTACAAATCTGTAGTAAAGATTAAAAAGTAAAGTAAAAGTAAAGTAAAGATTAAAAAATCAAGACAGGCAGAAACGGAAAAAAACTGCTTGCTTTTTAAAAAAATCTGAAGAAGCAATTTTGAGCTGTGGGGAAAAAACTGGAGAGAGCATTCATTAAATTCAATTTAGAAACACAGATCCTAGTAGGTAATAAAAGAAATGCTCAAACACTCAGCTGTCTTGAGTAAAGAAAAGAAGGAAAGAGCTAATTAGTTTTATAGTATTCTACAACAGTTCCATAGTTAACACCTTAATAGAAGTGGATACTGTATACAAAGACACCATAAATATTATAAAAGAAAATCCAAGTCCATCCAAATTCTAAATAAAAAGTACCTTTTCCCTAACCTGAGGAATCACTGAGGAATACCTTATAAGTATTTTTTTTAAATATGGCTTTTTTTAAATTTAAGAATGGGACAGACTCCCATATATAACAAATTTTCAAACTCTTCCCAAGATGTGGGAACTATATAACCTATTGCTGCTTATGAAATTGAAAATAGAAAATGAATCTTGAAAGACAACAATCTTTGCAGACATACAAAGCCTTTTCTGTGCAAAGTCCTTTGACTTGGAATGATTTGATCAGTAAGGGTGATAAGGTGATTCAATGGCCAGGCTGGATATCAAGCAGACTGCCAAACACATCAAACTTATAGTTGCAATAAACTAAGTCGAATATACAACATCTTTCAGTTGGGATAAAAAAAATACGAATGGTAAACTTAAAGGAGGTCAATGTTTCTATCTCCAGAGGAACATATTAGTAATCTTAGTCTGCCAGAAACATTTTTGAAAATGTGTTTTAGGGTCTGATGTAAGAAGATTTAACCCATAAATCTTTTTGCATTTGACCTCTTAAAGTTCTAAAGAAAACTATGCCCACATTAAGACTGTTGTTTGCAAACCCTCTATTTTGGGAATAGAAGCTTTAATAAACTCATAATATGTTGATACTTAAGTTATCATTCAACACCCATACCATAAAAGAATGACAGCTGAAAAAATACCAAGGGCAAAAGTACATTATAAACAAATCAGGCAACTTGGTTTAAAAAAAAAAAAAAAAGTGGCGACAGAAGATATATCAAGAATACACTTAAAGGCATAGACTTTATGAACTAAAAGTGATTCAGTCCATAAGAAATGCTTCTTTTTGTGGTCATATATACTTCATGATCATCTTTCATTTTAAGTTGCTAAGCTAAATCTTGTGCCTTTGGCACACATACAAAAAAGACAGCTTGCTGCTTGTGTAGAAAGGAGTTTGTTAAAACCTTATGGTTTTATGGAGGCATGTGTATGTGTATGTTTTCAGTTAGGAGAATTATGTAGGGAAAAGTGAAAGAGCAGAGAAAAAAAAGCTAGAAAGATTTGTCCTTTTTTACAAAGGACAAAAGGAATAGACTTGAGAACTTCGAAAAAAATTCTTAGAATACTCTTAGAATATTCTTAAAATAAAGACTTCAATTTTCCACTTGTTGGAGGATGGGGGGAGAAAGGAGCATTTTTATACTCTTTATATAATTAAAATACATTATACTCTTTATCCCAAGACTGCATTAGCTTTCTGACTACCACATCACATGGCTGACTCATCCAATTAAAACTCCTACTTTAAAATACTTTAGGGTTAGGTTTTGTCATTCTGTTCTTTTTTCTTCTTCTTTTCCTGGTGTGCATCTGTCTCTCTACTTTGTCCCAGGCAGGGGCCACTTCACAGAATGACCCTACAACTAACTGGAACTTGGAACAAACTGCTCATCTTCAGACAACCTGGTGGCCTCCCTTACCTGAGGGCTCACCATGCTAATGTCAGGCTTAGTGCAGTGCAAATGATCAGGTTAACCCAAGTCAGCTCAACACCTCAAAGCCCAAGAAAATCCTTTAGTTTCTACCTCCCAGGTAACTAGGATTACCAGTGTTCTCCCTGGTGTTTAGTTAACACTTATTGAATGCTTAGCCACTGCAAGGTTTGTCAAGTATCAGAAGAGTAACAGATGACAAGTATAGGTTGAAAAGTTAATATACATTTTCATATGATCCCCACAATAAGTAGATGGCAAATGTATGTATTATCACCATCACCAATTTACAGATAAAGAAATAAAAAATGAGAGGCTGTCATTTCTAAAATATATAATTGTCTCATATTTATAAAAAATAAAGCCACTCTCCAATCGATAAATGCTCAAAAGATATGAACAGACAATTTTTACATGATGAAATTAAAACCATTTCTAGTCATATGAAAAGGTGCTCCAAATCACTATTGATCAGAGAAATGCAAATTAAGACAACTCTGAGATACCACTACACACCTGTCAGATTGGCTAAAATGACAGGAAAAGATAATGACAAATGTTGGAGGGGATGTGGGAAAACTGGGACACTGATATATTGTTGGTGGAACTGTGAACATATGCAACAATTCTGAAGAGCAATTTGGAACTATGCTCAAAAAGTTATCAAACTGTGCATACCCTTTGACCCAGCAGTGTTTCTATTGGGCTTATATCCCAAAGAGATCTTAAAGGAAGGAAAGGGACCCACATGTGCAAGAATGTTTGTGGCAGCCCTTTTTGTAGTGGCTAGAAACTGAAAACTGAATGGATGCCCATCAATTGGAGAGTGGCTGAATAAATTATGGTATATGAATGTTTTGGAATATTATTGTTCTATAAGAAACGACCAGCAGGATGATTTCAGAGAGGCCTGGAGAGACTTGCATGAACTGATGCTGAGCGAAATGAGCAGAACCAGGAGATCATTATACACGGCAACAAGACTATACAACGATCAATTCTGATGGACATGGTTCTCTTCAACAATGAGATGTTTCAAACCAGTTCCAGTTGTTCAGATGAAGAAAGCCATATAAACCCAGGGAGAGGCGTGTGGGATCTGAGTCTGGACCACAACATAGCATTTTCACACTCTCTATTGATGTTTACTTGCATTATGTTTTTCTCCTCAGGTTCCCCCCCCCTTTCCTGTACAGAAAGACAACTGTATAAATATGTATACACATATTCGATCTGTCAAATATTTTAACATATTTAACACGTATTAGACTTCCTGCCACCTAGGGGAGTGGGTGGGGAGTAGGAGGGAAAAATTTGTAACAGAAAGCTTTGCAAGGGTCAATGATGAAAAATTATCCATATATATGTTTTGCAAATAAAAAGCTTTAAAAAAAAAAAAGAAGAAGAAGAAAATGAGAGGCTGACTTAATGGAAGGTCACCTAGATAAAAGCATCTAACTCTATAGCTAACTCTAATTGGAAGGTGACCAAGCTAAGACTCAAAAGCATATAGCATATAGCATGGATTTCTGCAAAATATAACAAGACAGGAGAATTTCTGAATCTGCTACTATGTGTCTGTTAAAAGTCAGGGACAGAAAGCTGGAAGCAAGGATGACCAGCAAAACTTAAAGAGAATACAACTGGATAGGCACAAGCAGCTTTATGCAATGAAATTCAAGTTCTTAAATCTCTTCATTATCCTATTCCAAATCAAGGAAAAAAATCATCATCTTACTAATCAAAAGCATGGGGACCTGCCTGAGCAAATCACTTAACTACTGAATGATCCAGGCAAATCTCTCATACCTTTTTAGTTGCAAAGCAAATGCATATCTACATTGGGAGAAGAAATTTTCCTATCTGGAATTCCAGATTCCAATGAATCATAGGCTTAATAAATGGATCAACTGAAGTTATTAGACAGAGATACAGGTGATACCACTTAAAAAATATATATTTCTCGAACATTAGTGTAATTCTTGGACCTCAGGGTCAGGAAAGTCTGAGTTCAAATTTGATCCTGGACTCTTAAGCTGCATTACTCTGAGCAAGTCACTTAAGCCTGATAATCTCAAAAAAACAAAACAAAACAAAACTTAATTCTTGCTCAATCTGTTTCATCAGAGGTATAACATATTAATAATAGTTGATATTTATACAGTGTAGTTCTTTCAACCACCTAACTCAAGGAACCTCATTATAATAACCACATTTCCTTAATCAATTTGCCCTGCCCCTTATTATAGATTATGTCACATTCTATTTCCTATCACATTTTCACTATATAAGAAATGCCAAGTGTCCAAAATATTTGGTCCCCTGACTTTATCTTCACTTTTACTTATTTCTTGACATCTTTCACTTAATAAAATAAATTCATATCAAGAAAAATACATCAACAGAAGTTTCTTACACAGTCATCCTATGAAATTAGAGCACAGTTAAAAATCAGCAATGGCTCATAGTAATAGATTTTCTTTCTTCATGTTCAATGAAGTCATAAACACCTAGAGCTGACAGTAAAAGCAGCTATTTTATGTCAAAGTTGCTTTTAGGGATAGCAAGGGCCTGTGTGTCTGAACGTGTTTCCAGATACATATAGTATTAGAAAAGTCTAACATTCAAAATATCTGATTACTTTTATCCAAATTGCTTGAAGTAAGGGAGGTATTTCTTGCCACGTGAAAAATTAAGGCAGAGCCTTCCAAGCTTCCAAACAATATACATCTTCTACTATAAGCCATGGCAGCTAAAGAGTGAGTCAAATTTGCCCTGGTTCTTTTCTCACTGTGCACAAATGATCTGCTGAGGTCTAGAAACAACTTAATACAAATTCGGGAGGGCCATACTCCAAATGTGCACCCTAGCAGGCCAAATACAGAACATGCTTAAATCACAGTAATATATCTTTACATTTTGGAGAGCTGAAAAATAAAATATGCAATTGGTTCATTGCTGAGAAAACACAGAACATCTCCAAACCTTGGCCAAAAAAAACCAAAACCAAAACCAAAAAAAACTTTTGGGTTCAGGGAAATTGGTGAGAATAGAGGTCATATTTGTCCAGGTTCACATACGTGGTTAAGTGCCAAAAGAAGCCTCTTCCCCCCCCCCCCCGAAAATCTCATCATTCCCAATTCTCTCTCTCTCTTTCTCTCTCTTTGCTGAGGCAATTGGGGTTAAGTGACTTGCCCAAGGTCACACAGCTAGGAACTGTTAAGTGTCTGAGACCACATTTGAACTCAGGTCCTCCTGACTTCAGGGCTGGTGCTCTATCCACTGAGCCACCTAGCTGCCCCCCCCCACCCCAGCTCTCTTTCTCACCATAGTTCAAATAAGAATGGCTAAAAATGTGTTTTCTACTTTTTCAATTTTAAAATTTAATGTTTATGTGTATTTTTTTGTTTGTCACTATCACTTGCTAATTACTATTTTCCCTATCCATCTGGAAGAAGCTTCACTCATAAAAACCAGAATAGGTAAGAACATAATCCAATAATTATATCTTATAATTCTTTGCCAATCTGACAAGTATGATATAAAACATCTTAGTTATTTTAATTTGCCTTTTTCTTATTATTAATGATTGGGAATGTTATTTCATATTATTATTAATAGCTTACATGTCCTCTTCTGACAACTATCTATTAACATCTTGTGACTATTTACCTATTAGGGGAATAGCTCATTTTTATATATTTGTTCTCACTATGTATCTTAGATATCAAATGTTCATCAGAAAGATTTGCTATAAAATCAAGACAACCCTGAGATGCCACTTCACACCTGTCAGATTGGCTAAAATGACAGGAAAAGTTAATGATGAATGTTGGAGGGAATGTGGGAGGGCTGGGACACTGATGCATTGTGGTGGAGCTGTGAACGGATACAGCCATTCTGGAGAACAATTTGGAGCTACAATCAAAAAGTTATCAAACTGTGCATAGCCTTTGACCCAGCAGCATTTCTATTGGGCTTATATCCCAAAGAAATCATAAAGGAAGGAAAGGGCCCCACATGTGCAAAAATGTTTGTGGCAGCCCTTTTTGTAGTGTCTAGAAACTGGAAATTGAATAGATGCCCTTCAATTGGAGAATGGCTGAATAAATTATGGTATATGAATATTATGGAATATTATTGTTCTGTGAGAAATGACCAGCAAGATGATTTCAGAGAGGCTTGGAGAGACTTACATGAACTGATGCTGAGTGAAATGAGCAGAACCAGGAGATCATTATACACGGCAACAACAGTACTATCTGACGATCAATTCTGATGGACATGACTCTCTTCAACAATGAAATGTTTCAAACCACCTCCAATTGTTCACTGAAGAAAGCCATATACACCCAGAGAGAGGGATGTGAAATGTGGACCACAACATAGCATTCTCATACTCCTTGATTGATGTTTGCTTACATTGTGTTTCCTTTATCTGATATATTTTTTGTGTAGATAAGATTTTTCTTGCACAACAATAAGTTTGGAAATATGTATACATATATTCGATTTGCCAATATTTTAACATAATTAACATGTAGTGGATATCCTGCCATCTAGGGGAGGGGTGGGGAGTTGGGGGGAAAATTTGTAACAGAAAGCTATGTAAGGGTTATTGTTGAAGAATTACCTACACATGTTATGCAAATAAAAAAAATTAAATTAAATTAAAAAAAAGAAAGATTTGCTATATTGATATCCTCCCAATCAATACTCCTCTTCTTTTTTTTAGTAATAGGCTGCAATAATTTCCCACCATCATTTCAAAAATATTTTCACCTAATGCAAAGGGGATTTTTTCCCCCAATCTATTATGGTACAAATAATACTTTTCTAACAAAAACTTTGACAACCACTCAATAAGTTAAACATATTCACTCAATATTAACAATACAACAAATAAGGTATCTGGGAGACCATCCACTAAAATACCACATTACAGAACTTGTTAGTATGACAAAAACACTTTTTATACAAATAAAGATAAATAATTGGAGATATATCAATTATTCAAGATTGAGCTATGCCAATGTAGTATAAATGTTCCTACTGCCTAAGTTAACTTACATACATAAATGGTACCATACCAATCAAACTTCCAAGTATTTTATAAAGAAAACAATAAAATTCAGCTGTGAGATCAAAAGGTCAAGTAGTTCAAGGAAAGCAACCAAAAAGTAGGAATAACAGGGATCTAGTTATACTATATCTCAAATTACCTGATAAAAAAAAGTAGTCACTAAAACAATTTGATTAATAGGATGAATTATGTAAATAAGACCTAGAAGTAATAGAGTATAATATTTGATAATCCTAGTGACACTGAATTCCTAATTCCAAAAATCTGGAAAGCAACTTGTATTAAAAAAGAAGCTAAATCTTAATCTATATCTCACAATAAATTCCAACTGGGTATATAGCCTAAATAAAATATAATTAATTATGCTGATAGTTTTCCTAATATTGAACCAGCCCTGCATTCCTAATATAAATCCTACTTGGTCATAGTGAACTATCCTGGGGATAACTTTCTGTAATCTCAATGCTAAAATCTTATTTAAAATTTTTGCATCAATATTCATTAGGGAAATTGGTCTATAGTTTTCTTTCTTAGTTTTCTCCCTACCTGGTTTAGCTATCAGCACCATATCTGTGTCATAGAAGGAATTTGGTAGTACACCTTCTTTCCCTATTTTTTCAAATAGTTTGTATAGTATTGGAATTAATTGTTCTTTGAATGTTTGGTAGAATTCACATGTAAATCCATCTGGCCCTGGAGATTTTTTCTTAGGTAGTTGATTGAGAGCTTGTTCTATTTCTTTTTCTAAAACGGGACTGTTTAAATAATTTATTTCCTCTTCTGTTAACTGGGCAATCTATATTTTTGTAGATATTCCTCCATTTCATTTAGATTATCAAATTTATTGGCATAAAGTTGGGCAAAGTAATTCCTAATTATTACTCTAATTTCCTCTTCATTGGAGGAAAGTACTCCCTTATCATTTTTGAGACTAACAATTTGATTTTCCTCTTTCCTTTTTCTAATCAAATTAACTAAAGGCTTATCTATTTTGCTGGTTTTTTCATAAAACCAACTAAGTTTTATTTATTAATTCAATAGTTTTCTTATTTTCAATTTTATTAATCTCCCCTTTTATTTTCAGAATTTCCAATTTGGTATTTAATTGAGAGTTTTTAATTTGGTCTTTTTCTAGCTTTTTAAATTGTAAGCCCAATTCACTGATCTTCTCTTTCTCTATTTTATGCAAGTAAGCATCTAGAGATATAAAATTACCCCTTATAATCGTTTTGGCCGTATCCCACAATTTTTGGTATGTTGTCTCATTATTGTCATTCTCCTGGATGAAATTATCGATTGTGTCTATAATTTGCTCTTTCACCCATTCATTCTTCAGGATTAGATTATTTAATTTCCAATTAATTTTTGGTCTATTTTCTCCTGGCCTTATTTTTAATAATAAATCACTAGCATGTGATTTTTATTGCATCATGGTCTAAAAAAGATGCATTTACTATTTCTACCTTTCTGCATTTGATTTTGAGGTTTTTATGCCCTAACACATGATCAATTTTCATATAAGTTCCATGAACCCCCGAGAAAAAAGTATACTCCCTTCTGTCGCCATTCAATTTCCTCCAGAGATCTATCATACCTAACTTTTCTAACATTGTTTATCTCCCTAACTTCTTTCTTATTTATTTTCTGGTTTGATTTATCCAATTCTGAGAGAGCAAGGTTGAGATCCCCCACTAGTATAGTTTTACTGTCTATTTCTCCTTGCATCTCTGTTAGTTTCTCCTCTAGGAATTTGGATGCTATACCACTTGGTGCATATATGTTTAGTATTGATACCACTTCATTGTCTATGGTACCCTTTAATAAAATATAGTTTCCTTCCTTATCTCTTTTAATTAGATCTATTTTTGCTTTTACTTGATCTGAGATAAGGATTGCTACCCCTGCTTTTTTTGTTCACCTGAAGCATAAAAGATTCTGCTCCAGCCCTTTACCTTCACTCTGTATCTCTATGTTTTAGATGTGTTTCTTGTAAACAACATATTGTAGGATTCTGGCTTTTAATCCAGTCTGCTATCCACTTCCATTTTATGGGAGAGTTCATCCCATTCACATTCACAGTTAAAATAACTATATCTGTATTTCCTGCCATCTTATTTACCCAAAGTTATATTTTTCTCTTCCCTTTCCCCTTTCTCCCTTCCCCCCTCCCCAGTATTTTGTTTTCGATGACCACTTCCCTCTAACAGTCCTCCTGCCTTTAGAACCCCTCCCTCTTTTTTACACCTTTCCCCTAGTCTTTCTATTAGTCTATCCCTTTCTTTTCCTCCAAAGGAGTTAAATTCAATGATCTTTAAGGCTCCTTTTAATTCAAATGAGCCCATGATCTGATGAAATCTTATAAAATTATGAAATATGACATAGAGAAATATGTAAGATTCTTATAAATTGAACAGAATGAAGTGAAGCAGAAACAGGAAAATATGATCAACATAATACTTTTTTCTTTTTATTAAAGCTTTTTCTTTGCATAACATATGTATGGGTAGTTCCCCAACACTGATCTTCACAAAGCTTTCCATTACAAATTTTACCCCCAGTCCTCTCCCCTCCCCTAGATGGCAGGAAGTCCACTACATGTTAATAATGTCAACATAATACTTTTAAGGAAGTAACTCTCAAAGACTTCAAAACTCTGACTAAAAGAAAGACCAATAATATTTTTGGCAGATTGATATCTTCTATCATATATAGAAGCAAATATGCTTCTCACCTATGGCCAATATTCCTATTGTGCACCTGTATGCATGCATACATGTGTGTGTGTGTGTGTGTGTGCGCGCGTAAATGATACATTTGTTATTAAGGGAGGACTTCCGGGAAGGTAGATGATGAACAATGATAGATATGAAAAATAACATCAAATAAAGCAGATTAAAAGTTGCAGAGTGGGAAAGGTGAGGAGGTTTAAGGACTGGAAAATAGAGTAATTTAGCACTATCTCATATAAAAATATTCCATGCAGAAGTTCATAACTTCTTGTAGTCTTCTTCCTTGCTTTATGTTTTGAGATGTGTTTGTGATTATTGTTAATTGTTGGATTCAAAAGAGAAAGACAACTCAAATATTCTTTAATCATATCTTCTACTGTATTCAGGTCTAAGTCCAATAGAAGAGATATTATCCCCCAAATATTTTGATTCTGACCACACATCTCTACTCTGCATAATTTATAATTACTCAGAAACCTTAGGTTCTTAATAAATAATCATTAACCTTTACTGAATAAAATTAATAGCTAATATTTCTTCCATGAAAACAAACACCATTGATTGATGCGGCATTTTTTTTAATACTGTAGTAAGGGGCTGTCATATTAATTATAATAAAGATTAGAAATAGTTCAGTGATTGAAATCCTGTGAAGTTCATTTAAAAAGGGTACCTGCATAAAAGCAAGTAAAACAATAGGGTCTTATCTTTATGGGCTGACAAAAAAATACAGCAGTTTTAAATAATCTTCCTCTGAATTTTTCCAATGTCTTCTTCAAAAAATAATATATATACACACACACATATATTTGATTATATATATACTATTGTGAAAATATAAAATATTAAGTCATGAAATGCCAATAGCTGAAAATATTTGTGGCTATATGAACATCAAATAATAGTAGCCCAAATATTTGTTTCCTAATTAACACCATGTAAAACAAGAAATAAAACCCTCAGCATTCCCATTTTATAAACTAGGAATAAGAAGCTCAGAAATTGAATATTTACCCATTTACCTAGAGCCTAGACTCAAATCCTAGTATTCTAATTGTAGTTCAGCATTCTGGATCATTTCTTTTCATTTTGCAAGTGAAAAAAAAAAAAGAAACCCTTAGAGAGGTTCAGTGATTTCTTCCAGATCCCACAGACAGTAGTAACTAACCCAGAATATGAGTTCAAATCCTTCTGCTTTCCAATCTGGTTATCACTGCTGTTCTGCAACTTCCTACCCCAGCTTTCCAACTCCCCCTACTCCATACAACTATGCACAGAACCTAAGATCATCTCTGACATTTTAAGAGAAATGATGTTAATAATGTTATCTGATACATAAAGAACACAGTTTATAAAATACATTCCTTACTATACAACTTAGTAAGGCAAGTAAGTACACATAGTATTATTTCCAAGTTCTATTCCAGATGAGGAAACTGAAGCACAGCAATTAGATTACTTGTTCAAGGTCAGTTAATAAGTAGCAGGGCCAGGAACTAAACTCCCATATCCAATCTCTTTCCGATTATATTGTCTTATATATTTGAAACAATTCTTTTGTTATACATTTATCACATTTTCTCCATCCAGTCCATTTTCAAGGAAATATTCTAAATATTGAGTATCTTTATTTTCAAATTTTAGCATTCAACTTTTAATTGCTGGAAGAAGAGGGAACCAGATATGAAATAGTCATTAAGTTAACATTTTTTAATTTTACAAGCTAAAATACATTTCAGTATTGAGGATCTACTGATCAAGAACTGTATGTTTACTAATAAGGCCTATTAAAAATTTCTTAAAAACTTGATCTTTGATATGTTAATCTTCCCCTTGAAAGTAGTAGTTTCTTCTTTGGAAATAGAAAAAAAAAAAAGGCCTTCTCTTTGAGTCTATTTCTCACTAAAATGAAAAAGTATGATTAAAAAAATGTAAGTAAGCTCATCATTGCCATCTAGCAATTTTTTATCTTGCCTACCCATGGTCTAGGCTCAACAGATCTTTTATAAGCATTTAAACCCTTCTCTAATTGAGAGGCTCTAATGAAACAGCTTCCCCTAAGCACCACCACCAAAATTAGTTTCTCGGAAACCTCCCAACTGCTCAGATAGCTTTCAGCCAAAATAAACATGTTCTATATAGCTAGTTTGACACCTTTTTGAAGTGCTGACAGCTGAATATTGCTATCAGCCTGGAATTCACACTTATTCAATTCTGTAGCCAGGTGTTTCTAAACATTCTCCCAAAGGATTCAAAAGTCTGAAAAAAAAAATTTAAGGCAAAAGAAGAAAACTGTTTGACCTAAAATTCTTTGTGATTTCATCTGAAAGGACAGCAGAAAAGGGTTCTAAAAATAAAATTTTAAAAATATCATTTAATGCAAATAAACTTTTAGAGGTTTAAAAAAAATGAGACTATATTAAGAGGTACAAAATCTTTTTTTTTGTTTACCAAATTCCAGTAAATAGAAACGTAAACAATTTATTCATGCTTTACATTCTTTAAAAAGAAAACAAGCCCAGCTCCTTATATATTAGAAATGTGAAGAATCACTGTCAGAAAATGTATTGAATAGCATTTAAATTCTAAAAGTTTAGAGCAAAAGGTATTTTGTTAATCCTTTCTATTGTTTTATTTTACAAAAGTCCTTACTTCCTGATCTGGAATACTGAAAGGAAAAAAAAATAATAAAGCCATGCCTTTATTTTTGCTCAATATTTTGCTTTATAACAACAAAAATTCCTTTTCGTTTAGTAACATACTCATGTATTGTAACTTCAAGATATTACCTCCAATCATTATACACGGCAATAACAAGACTATATGATGATCAATTCTGATGGACATGGCTCTCTTCAACAATAAAATGCTTCAAACCAGTTCCAATTGTTCAGTGAAGAAAGCCATATACACCCAGAGAGGGGGATATGAAATGTGGACCAGAATAGGGTCAATGTTGAAGAATTACCCATACATATGTTTTGCAAATAAAAAGCTTTAATTAAAAAGAGAGATATTGCCTCCAAACTATTTTTTAAAAGATGGTATTGTAGTACTTTTAAAAAAAAAAAAAATGTTTTCAATTTCACCTTCAATTCCAAATATATTTCCTACCTTCTTTAATACATCTCAATCCAATGAATCTTCTCAAAAACAAAAAACAGACTTTAAAATTAAAACAAAAACAAAAACAGTTCAATAAAACCAACCATATATCAACACATCAGTATATGAGAGGTTTCACAATCCTAGCTCTTTAAACTTCCTCAATAAATGGAGAGCAGGTTATCTAAATTATTTTATGAGGTTAAACCAATCATTACAATTACACCATTCACTTCTGTTTTATTGTTTTGGTTTGCATTACTGAAGTAATTTTGCATATTATTTTCCTGATTCTTTTTATTATACTCGGCATCAGTTCATATATGACTGTCAATTCTCTTCATATTCACAATTATTTGTCCTTCATTTTTTGAAAAGGACTGATGCTATCACAGGATGATGTCTTGACCTGTTTGTAAATTGGACTTTAAGTAAAACAGAATTGCACAAAGTTATCAGTCTCATTCCCTCTTTAAGAGCCATTGAAGTTCAAAGGCAAAACAAAAATCCATGACAACCGGTGATGATTTGGGATGCAGTGGATAGTTTTGGTATCTTTTATGTCGACCAACTCCAAGTGCTCTACAGCCTGCATCAGTCACCTTCATGGCCAACGGAGCAAATGGTTTTCATCCATCCATTCTGCTGTGTGAAGTCTTAACAGGTTTGGAACAGATATCTTTTAATTCACCACTAAAGAAATGTACCACAATTTTCTTAAATAAAAGGTGGCTTAGGGCAGCTAGGTGGTACAGTCGTTAGAGCACCAGCTCTGAAGTCAGGAGGACCTGAGTTCAAATCTGGTCTCAGACATGTCCTAGCTGTGTGACCCTGGGCAAGTCACTTAACCCCAATTGCCTCAGCAAAAAGCAAAAAAATAAAAAATAAAATAAAAGGTAGCTTGGTACATTGGAATAAACCTTAAATTAGGAGAAAGTACTCAAATATGAGCCCTGGTTCAGTCAAACTACTTCATGACAACATGCAAACAACTACAAGGGGGTAGAAGAACTACATTCAGGGGTAGAAGGAAGGTAGGAAATTGTGCCACTGAAAAGGCATGAGTCTGAGACAGTGTGTCATGGGTGAAGAACATAAAAGGTCAACATGAATGCTTCAAAAAGTGTATCGAGAGAATTAAAATGAAGTAAGAAGACTGCAAAAGCAGGAATAGATCTAAATTCTCATATTATATCCTCCAGTTAAAAACAAGGAAAACTTTTTATAATATAAAGTGTCTCTACTTTATTATTCCATAGAAAATTTTGCAGAAAAAATACCTGACTAAATTTTTGCTTCAACCAACATTTATTAAGTGTCTACTATGTAGGGGCAGTGGGTGACTTGTGGACAGAGCACTGACAGGAGGATCTATGTTCAGATCCAGCCTCAGAAATTTACTAAGTGACTCTGGGCAAGTCACAACCTCGATTGTGCGCTCCCCCCAAGTGTCTTATTATATGTAAGACAGTGATAGCTGAGGTACCTAGAAATATGGCTTCAAGAGACAAGAAAATCTCGGCTCAAGTCAGATCTCTAATATAGTCTCAATTTGTGATCCTGTTAAATTGCTTAGGACCTTAGGAACTCTGTTCCTTTGTTGCAGAGCAGATGGTAATTTCTGAAATCACCACACTGATGAAATCACAGATTCAATCTGAAAAATGAATAAATAAAAAGTATGAAGTACCAAGAAGCTTGATTAGCTTCATGAAATTCCATTCAAAGAATTTCAGAGAAGCTTCTACATTTGGAGTCTCCCCTCCAATTCAAGCCCTTGGTAATTAGAGTTGACAGCAAGTTATCTAGCTTTGCTAAGACTCCTTTGTTAGACACCTTTGCATGAAAAGGTCTAAAGCAACAAATCTTTTGGCTTTGGGAGAAAAACAGAAACCCATTCCTCCCAACCTTGAGTTTGAGTTGCCTTTTGACCCACCCTCCCTCCTGTTTACACTTGTGTGGTTATTACCCCAGATTCAAAGATCAAAGAACCAGGAAGTACAGGAGCTGAAAAGTTTCATTATCTGTGAAGTAAATAATGATCCCAGGAGTTAAACCTGGTCTGGGAACTTGAAAGAAGTTAAAAACCTTTAGCAGTTGTTACTGTTGTCTATATATATATATAAATAAATAAAAAATAGCCATTCCCCTTTTTTCCTTCTCCAAAACTCATTTGTTGCTGCTGAGTTAAAAAAGAGAGAAAAGTGGCATTAAAAAAAAAGTATAGGAATTAAAGATTTGAACCTGGTATGGACCTAAGACAGAAAGCATCTGATTCTTTTCTTTCATTTTATATATGAGAAAACTAAGGCACTGAAAATGGCTTAATCAAGAGCATACAGACAATAACCAATAAATGGCACTACTGGAATTTGAATACAGGTCTTTTAACTCTATATTCAGTACCAAGCTGAGTCTTCTAATCATGTAATTCACATATGCCCAAAAGAAGTTGGTTGGCCATGTAGCAACAGACAGGGAAAATAGCCACAAGAATTAAAGGAAAAATGAAGCATATCGAGTCCACAGGATAAATCATTATTATAAAATTTCATTCAACAAACTTTTATTAGGCATCAAAACACAAGGCACTATATGAGTACAGGGATACAGAGACATAAGTGAAAAAGTCCTTGCCTAAAGTGCTTATATTCTTCTGGATTCATGGACATATATGAATAAAAGTAATTCAGGGTAAGTAATACTGGACAGGTTTCAATCAGTCTGAGTGGAAGAAATGCCAATGAGATTATGAACCTTTCAAAGTATCAAATTAAAATATATATTTAAAATTATTCTTAAATATATATACCTAAGAATCTATCAAGAAGGAAAGCCCAAAGTCCAGTTATGAATGTCAAGATGTTCAACAAAACTCACTTTATTTCTTTTTCTTTTTTCTACTGATGCAATTTGGGTTAAGTGACTTGTCCAGGGTCACACAGCTAGGGAGTGTTAAGTGTCTGAGACCAGATTTGAACTCAGGTTCTCTGACTTCAGGGCTGGTGCTTTATCCGCTGTGCCATCTAGCTGCCCCAAGTGCTTTTCTTTCTTGAAAACCTCTAGTAATACTAAACTCACTTCCTCCTGAGGCAATCTAATCAATTTTGTAAGAGCTTTAATTATTAGGAAATTATCCCTTATGTAGACTAGAGATTTATACAGCCCTACAATTTCCAGTTCTGCTGTCCAGGGTGGAAAAAATCTAGACTTCTGGTTAAAATGGCAACAGTAAAGGTCACAGAGGTGTCCAACTCACATGAATTCCACAAACAAAAAGAACATCAGATTAAATAATGCTCAATAAAATTCCAAGAGAAACAATAGTCAGTTCTATCATCTAGAACGGGCTTGCCAAAACAACTAGCACCATCCAAAAACCATGGGCAACAGAAGAGAATAGGTGACCTAAATATCAGTCAGTCAGTCAGCATCAAATAGGTGCCAGGCACTGAGCTAAATACTGGGAGTACAAAGAAAGGCAAAATCCTGTTAAAGTATTGAGGCTCAAAAGAGAATCAAGACGAAAATGACTATATACAAACAAGATAACAGAATACAATGTAATGCTCAGCAAAGGGAAAGCATGAAAACTCAGAGGGATCAGGAAAAGTTTTTCACAGAGGATGAGTTTTTAGCTGGAGCTTAAAGGTAGCCAAAGAAGCCAGGAGGTAGGAATGAGGAGGGAGAGAGAATATTCCAGACATGAGACAAAGCCAGTGAAAATGCCAGAGTCTAAAAACGAAGTGTTTTGTGTGAGGAACAGAAAGTGGGTCCTTGGATTTCAGAACACATGGTAGAGAGAAATGTGCAAGAAAAATGGAAGGAAAAGGGGCTGGCTGCAGGGTTTTGAATGTCACAACAGAAAGATTTTTATATTTAATCCTGGTGGTGAGAGCATGCTTAGTTGTAGATTCTGATAACTATATGAATTATCACAGTATTTGTGGAACTGACCAACTACCTTTCAAAGAGTGTTTCTGGATTGATATTTTGAAGGGTAAAAACCACTTAGTATATTCCCAGTTAATTTTTTGAAGAAGGCACTGACACAGTCAGATCTGCTTTTTTTAGGAAGATTAATTTGACAGCTGAATAGGAAATGGACTGGAGGGGAAAGAGCCCCCGAGCCAAAGAGACCACCCTGAAGGAGAATGCAATAGTTCAGGTATGAGGCGATGAACTGGATCAGGATGGTGGCACTGGCAGAAGAGACACTATTTTTATATATAGCCCAAGAGGTATGATTTGGATGTTCTAAACTAATCATTAGATGTTCCCTATGTGACTTTACCTCCTTGCACTCAATCAGCCAAGTCCTGCAATCCTTTCAAAAATCTTTTCAAACTGAATAAAGGCTTACCTATCCATTACAATGAAGCTGGGTAAATTCCTTAATATCTAGTTTACCCTCTTACCTGACTGGATTTAATTAAGGTGTCTGGTCTTTCAGTGATTACCTTAACTAAGTGGAAAGTATCACGCTAACAATATGTTAAACCCGTATACTAAAACTTCAGTTAGTCAGAAATCAATTATCCAAAGATAGTTATATTTTTCTCTATTTTCCATTATTAGGACAGAAACATTTTAAAATATTTTAAAAGACGTAAGAAACTTTTAGTACACTGTCAGTGATTTCTGATGCACAAACTGAAATTAAGACATATCTTACTCATATATGTACATGGATATCAATATAGGTATACATATATATGTATGTGTGTGGACATATATATCTACTAATGCAAAAATTTATCTTCATTCTGATTTTACAATACATCAAAATATTGAACTTATTTTGGTACTCTAAATCTACAAAGACATACTAATATTATGAACATATATTAAAAAATAATAAGGGATTTTCTATTCAAACTTAGAAAATATATTAATCATGGTACCATCATGTCCCATCCCACAGGCATGCTAATTAAATGGATTCTCATAATATATGAAGTCAATAATGATGGGCAGTTCATATACTTAAATTCCAAAATGACTAGATCCAAAAATGCCAGAAGAGATTGGGAAGTGAAATACAAAAACCATAAGTCAAATACCACAATGCAGCAATTAACAAATTCTTCCTTTGTTTAACAAACTGATTAGAGACATTCAATCAACTATGTTTCAAATCATGTCACTATAGCTTTGCATTAGATCTGTTATAAATCATTTGTTTCTCTAAAGAAGCATGTTAAAATATGATAACTACATACATTAAAAATGACTTTTGTTACAGTTTTTGTGGAACCAAACAACTATTTTTCAAAGTGTTTTGAATCGATATTTTAAAGAATATAAACTATTTGATCTATTACCAAATGACATGGGTTAAGATGAGTGTCATCTCTCTAGCATAAGCAGCTTTACAATTTTATACCTATGCACAAGGAGATACTTCAGTAACCCCCAGTGAACCAGAAAGAAACAATGGAGGCTTTATCCTACTGAAAAAAGCAGGTAGGCTTAAAGGATAAAAACAAAGAATAAAGCATACAGTACACAAAAGCAAAGCCATCCATCAGTCACCTACCTCTCTTAAAAAAGCAGCAACCCAGAAAGGCACATGATTTATCACAACCAGATGGTTCACTGTCAACAGAATAAAAAGAACTACAAAGGGGTATGTTTTGTTATCATTCCAACACAAAATAACCACCTTTCTTTTGAACTAGAAACAATATTTTAAATAAAACTTTGAAGCGGATTAGCCCAACTATCTCCAGGCTCTTTACAAAGTATTTATCTATGCTTTACTTACCTATGGGAGTGAGTATAAAAGAAGGAACCAAATCTGAACAAAACCTAAATACTGAGACTACTGAAAGGCACTAGCTGTTGAGGTGTTTATTAACCTTGTATTTTTAACAAACTCACATTAACTTTTTTTGACATTTCTCACTTAGGCTTTTCTTATAACATATACAGCACAAAGTTAAGCTCTCCAGAATGGTTGGATCCATTCACAGTTCCATCAAGTGTCCCAGTTTTCCCACATCGCCTCCAACATTTGTCATTATCTTTTCCTGTCATCTTAGCCAATCTGATTGGTGTATAGTGGTATCTCAGAGTCATCTTAATTTTCATTTCTCTGATCAATAGTGATTTGGAGCACCTTTTCATATGACTAGAAATAGTTTCAGTTTCTTCATCTGAAAATTGTCTGTTCATATTATATGATGATCAATTCTGATGGACATGGCTCTCTGCAACAAAGAAATGTCTCAAACCAGTTCCAATTGTTCAGTGAAGAAAACCATATACACCCAGAGAGAGGGATATGAAATGTGGACCACAACATAACATTTTCATGCTCTTTACTGATGTTTGCTTTCAGTATGTTTCCTTTCCCTGATTTTTTTTTTCTTGTAGATAGGATTTTTCTTGCACAACAACTTGTCAAGTATTTTATCATTATAAACATGTAATGGACTTCCTGCCATCTAGGGGAGGGGTGGGGACTGGGGGTAAAATTTGTAACGGAAAGCTTTGTAAAGATCAATGCTGAGGAACTACCCATACATATGTTAAGCAAATAAAAAGCTTTAATAAAAAAAAAAGAAAATTGTCTGTTCATATCTTTTGACCACTTATCAATTGGAGAGTGGCTTGAATTCTCATATAGTTGAGTCAATTCTCTATATATTTTAGAAATGAGGCCTTTAT